>BJCM01206530.1:0-23370 GCA_018326385.1 Flaveria bidentis | reverse complement strand
TCTTTTATTCTCAGATTCATCCACCCGTCTAATATAATTCCATCTCTCTGGAGGGTACATATTTTCCCATAGATGGGTGATCATTCCACTAAAATCATGGTGAATAGCACAACAGTCAGCAAAGATACGGGGGTTCATTTGTACCAGCCTCTTCACCTCTCCATGTCTTGGTACATTTTGTTTAAGGTCGTCAATGATCATTTGAAGAAAACGAGGATACAATAGCCATTTATCCTTCTTCAAGGCCATCACATTCTTAACCATGCAGGCGGATATCAATTTAGCAATGTTGGCCTTCTCTCTTCTGCAACACAACACCATCGCTTTTGCCAAGTCAATGTTTAGTCCATCTTATCCACCTTTACGGTTATCATGACACATGATGAATATGTGTTCAATAAATCTCCATTCCTTGGACAGAAATGACTTCTTGATTTCCTTTCAGGAACCAAAAGCTGGCCCCTCATAGCCCATGCTTCTAAATGCCTCGAACACCTCTGAATCAAACATAGTAACCTCATCTCCAGACTCCTCCTCTAGCCTCAAACAATCTCAACAGTAATGGTCACTTCGTGATCTAAGACTTTAGCAGTAATTCTTTGTGTATTTCCTCGTGTATCATACTCAGCAGATCTCCAGAAATCTCTGATATGAAGATCATATATGGTGGTGGAATGAGATACAGCATAAGCTATGGGTGATCTTTGCAGCCATCTAATACAGTCTCTAAACCCAACACCTTTAGGATGTGTATCATCCAGAATATCAGTGATGTTATTCCTCTCATCGAACTTTAAGTTAGCCATTTGAACCTAAGAAAGAGACCAAATAAGTTGAATAAGAATTCAGCGAATTAAGAAAAGAATAAAGAATAAATAATAATAAATAATAAATTAAAAAAAATAAATTCGCTAGCCGAAAGTATAGTTTTGCAGATAGTTTCGGTGGGCGAAAGTGTAGTTTTGCTAGCTAAAACATATCAGATTCGCTAAAAAGGAAAGGTAGTTTCGACCGGGCGAAACTATAAGAACTTTCGCCCATAGCGGGCGAAACTGAAGCTTGGTCAGCGAAACTGTTAAGTTCGCTAGGACAGAATAACCTCACAGTTTCGCAGATATATTAAGAACTTTCGTTCAGTTTTGCTGGATAATCGGTAGTTTCGCTGGATGAACAACGAATACACCGAAGAGACACAATCAAATAAACTAAGAATGTGTTATTATTAACAAGATTATAAGAAAGTCCTGAGTTCGAGACTCACTTGCGAACAGAAATCAACCAACAATCATAAGCAACAACTCAAAATCACAATTTCATAAGAAATGGTCACGGTAAAGCCCTAAGAATAGGAAATGTAAGAAAGTGCAAAAATATGAAGTTATAATTTCGCAAAATGACCTAAATAGCAAATAGTTTCGCCAGACAAAAGAATAGTTTCGCTAAGCGAAGTTGTAATTTCGCCAGACATCTTATTTGATGAAAAGCTGAGCGAAATTGCAATTTTGTCTAGCAAAACAATTAGCGAAGATATAGTTTCGCTAACACATATTTTTATTTTTTATTTTTTTATTCTTATTTTTATTTATTATTATTATTATTATTATTATTATTATTATTATAAATATTAATGCACACTGATAACTGAGATCAAAATGGATCAGAGATCACATCCCCAAGATAAGAATAGCACACAGATGAATTAGATCATCGACCGGCCATGAGATCGTACCGATGACTGAAACGAATCATAGTCTTAAATGATTTTGAAATCCTTAAATAGTCAATAACGATTGTTGATATGTTTTTCCGCTTAAACTCAAGACCTATCTTTTTCAACAAGGAGCAGATGATTCGTTAAGATTCGATTAAATACTTTAGAATCCTAGGATCCCACAATCATTTGGCAAAAACCCTCACCTAACCTCAGGATTTCTTGAATTTTGTTAAGATCTTTAAAGAGACAGGCTTGTGCAGATCTGTGTAAGTGATTATCAACAAAATATTGCATTCTATGATGAATTCATCATTTAGATTATTTTACACTACTTAGATCAAGATGGTGAGAGCTCCAGGTCTATACTTACATTTAACAAAGGAGATGACCATTAAATCATGTGCCGATAAGAGCTCGAGGTCAGTACCACCGTACAACAGAGGAGATCATCACTCCAGGTCAGTACTACTGTATAGCAAAGGAGAATAACACATGTACAAGACACAAAAGTACAGGACAAGAGCCATAAGATCAATTCTTAATCCACTTTTTGTCGGGACTCAGTTTCAGTGCAGGCCAAAATGATTGCGAAAATCCAGACACCTTAAGCAGAGATTTAATTTAAATCAAAATGCTTTTATTTACTTTATTTTTCAGGCTGAGTCTACCATGCATATCATTAAGGAATCTATTTGTTTTTCTATTATATGCATTTAAAAATAAGATGTGAAACAGATAACAGTATCAGTTATTATCATTTCTCATTTGAAGTACCAGTCAGGCAAAAATGAACATATTCTGAAGATATAAAATCATTTCTCGTCATTTCAAAATCGACACCTAGGTTATTTATGTGCTCCCCCATAATTTTATTTTTCAAAAAAAGGTTAAATTATTAAAAATATTATTATTATATATTATTTACTTTATATTTTTATTTATTATTATTATTATTATTATTATTTATTATTATTTTATTTTTTAAAAGAAAATAAAAGAGATTTAAAAGGATATTAACCCAATCATAGAGATCAATTCATAAAATTGAGGTTTATCAAAAGTTTTCGTGAAAAGATCTGCCTTTTGATTTTTCGTATCAATAGGAATAATATCGATAAAACCCTTTTCTTGTGCATCACGAATTGAATGAATCCGTGTTTCGATGTGTTTAGTTCGGGAATGATGAATATGATTTTTAGCAATCCCGATAACAGCTTCGTTGTCAAAAAGCAACGACGTGTGGAGAAAATTAATTACATAATCAATCATCTGGTGTTGTATCCAAAGGAATTGGGAACAATAACTAGAGGCAGGAATGTATTCTGCTTCTTTTGTAGAGAGAGAGAGACAATGGACTGTTTCTTGCTCTACCAAGACACCATACAATTGCCCAGGTATTGACACCCTTCGGACATCGATTTTCTATTTAACTTGCAACCATTAGAATCACTGTCAGAATAAGCATGTAAATCAAAATTCCCTCCATATGGATACCATTGACCTAAAGGAGACGAGCCTTTGAGATAACGAAAAATTCTCTTGACAGCTTTCTCATGAGACTCCTTTGGGCCCGACTGATATCGAGCACAATATCCTACAACAAAAATGATATCAGGTCGACTTGCCGTAAGATAAATGAGAGAACCAATCATAGATTTGTAGAGATGAGGATCAACAGATTTCCTGTTCTCATCAGGAGTGAGACATATTTGAGCAGTAAAGGGAGTCATTTCAGGAGAAGCGTCATCCATCTTGAATTTCTTCAAGATTTCTTTAACATACTTTTCTTGATGAATTAGAATGAATTCATCCTTTTGTTCTACTTTTAATCCAAGAAAAAAACACATTTCTCCCATCATACTCATTTCAAAACGATTGCGCATCTTCGAACTCCCGACATAACAGTGAATTGGTGGAGCCAAAGATAATATCATCGATATAAAATTAGACAAACAACATTTCAACATTCATTTCCCTTTTGAAAAGAGTCATATCGATGGTGCCCCGAGAGAAACCATTGCTTAAGAGATACTGATTCAGTGTCTCATACCAGATCCTAGGTGCCTGATGATGACCATACAGAGACTTGTCAAGCTTAAAGACTTTATCGGGGAAGTCAGGATCCTCAAAACCCGGTGGTTGACACACATATATCTCCTCATCAATGTCGCCATAAAGGAAAGCACACTTTACATCCATCTGATAGACCTTGAACTGTTTATTAGCAGCATGAGCGAGAAAAATCCTGAGTGCTTCAAGACGGGCGACCGGAGCGAAGACTTCAGTATAGTTGATCCCTTCTTCTTGAGCAAAACCTTGCACAACCAGTCTAGACTTGTTACACACCACCACACCCCGATCATTAGGTTTGTTCTTGAACACCCATTTTGTAACAATTAGGCATTTGTTGGGAGGCAAGTCAACCAATGTCCAAACTTTGAGCTTTCTGAATTGTTGACGCTCCAATTGCATTGACTCCACCCAGCATGGGTTTTGTAGTGTGGCATGCACATTTTTCGAGACAGTTTGAGAGATGAAGCAAGAGAAGAGGCATATATTAATCAAACCAGATTGACTCCGCGTCTGAACACGATCAGTTATTAATCTAATACATTATCAAGAGGATGATCTTTCAAAGTTTTGCAGTCTATGTCTAAAGGGAAGGTGTTTGGAGATGTTTTGTTCACAGATTGTGAAAAATTAGATGAGGGAGAGAGGGATGGAACAAGTTGTGATGGGATAGATGTAGGTGATGAAGGAAGAGATGTTGGTGGTGAAACAGATGTTGGTGAATTAGAAACAGGTGTTGGTGACAGATATAGTGATGGAGAAGATGATCCAACATCGGCTGAAGTGGCATCATTTGCTAAAGAGGTGGAATGAGCAAGAGATGGGGTTGAAATAATATTTGTTGAAACAATTGGAATGGACACATCATGGTCAAAAACAAGAATATTAAAAGAATTAAACACGGTATCAGAGTCAAAGAACCATATTGGTTCAGATCGAACATCAGAAGAGTTAGACTCCTGCCAATCAACATAGAATGACTCTTGAACGATACGTGTTCTCTTGTTATATACGCGGTAGGCCTTTTGAGAAGAAGAGTAACCAACAAAGTAACATTCGTCAGACACAACACCGAACTTTGACTTTTGAGATTGAGTATTCAGAAGAGTGCAAGAACAACCAAATGCCCGAAAGAAGTCAATTAGGGGTTTCCTCTTATGAAAAAGTTCATAAGGAGTCTTTATTTTATCTTTAGCAATCAACACTTGGTTTAGAACATATGAATCACAATTCACAGCTTCAGCCCAAAAAATAATAGGTAACGAAGATTCTATCAGCATTGTATGTGCGGCTTCAATGAGAGTGCGATTCTTTCGTTCAGCTACACCATTCTGTTGAGGTGTCCTGGGAGCACTAAATTGTTTCACAATTCCCTTTTGAGCACAGAATGAATCAAGAATCTGATTTTTGAATTCAGTGCCATTGTCACTTCTCAGGTCTAGAACCTTTCTCTTGCTGATTGTCTCGATTGAAAGTATTAATTTCTTCAATTCTTTAGCAACCTCTCCTTTTGTGCAAGAAATCTCACCCATGAATATCTTGAGAAATCATCTGTAACAACAAGACAAAAAGATTTTTTAGCAATATAGTTAATGCTGATTGGGTCAAACAAATCAGTATGTAACAACTCAAGAGGACAAGTTATGTTGTTTTCAAGTTTGGGCTTATGTGGTTTCTTGTGTTGTTTGCCCTTGGCAAAAGCCATACATTTTTCGTTCATAGAAAAATCTTTTAAAGGGAGTCCTCTAATGAGATTTTTTTTGACTAATTTGTTTATTATTTTAAAAATAACGTGGCCCAATCGACAAAGCCATAAAAGAGACTCAAAGGTTGAAGCTTTAGAAAGTAGACAGGTTACAGTGGACTTTGACTTGCTGGAGTTCATATCAAGAATATACGTGTCATGTTTTCTTGGAGCACGCATAAAAATCAAATCATCTGGAATATCGATCTCTGATTTTAAAAATAGACATTCATCAGATTTAAACAAGACTGGAATGTCTTTATCACAGATTTGAGAAACACTAAGAAGATAAAATTCCAGCTCAGGAACATAGTTGACTTTCTCCAAAGTTAAAGAACCATTGGTAACTTCTCCTTGACCAATCATTTTTCCACCCTTTTTGTCACCAACAAAAGCAAAATATCCTCCATCTATAATCCGATAATTGGTCAGCAGGTCTTTCAGCCCTGTCATATGTTTGGAGCATCCACTATCTACATGCCACACGCTGTTTACAATCTTAGTGGATGACTCCTGAAAAGAAATAAGGAACAGATTAACCAGGTGAAATAGGAACCCACGATTGAACAACTTTATCTTTAGAAGAAACATTTTTTTTGCAAAAGAAATTATTAACCAGTTTTGTTAATTTATTACCAAAATGATTCCTATTAAAATGACCATGAAGTAATGTAGGACAATTCTTGACAAGATGGTCCTCTAGACCATATCTAAAACAGTGAGGTTTGTGTCTAGGTTTGTTATATGATGAGATAGGAATATGATCAATGGTAATTTCCTCTATCACATTTAGATATGCTAGAATCAATGTCACTAAATGTCTCATACATGCCACGAGGTCGAATTTTATGTGAACAAGAATTATTATTTACAAAAATAGATGAATGATCGTCTGACGTACAAGTAGAACTAGTTCCACTGGTGCTAGTTTTAGACGAAGTGGTAATTCCTTCCTTTGATAAAGACATATTTAATAGAGTAAAAGATGGAATTGGATGAGAAAAGAAATTTTTTAAACAATTAGTTTTAATTTGCTCAGTCAACTTTGTAGAAAGATTAGTTGCACCATTATCATAACCAGAACAAAAGACATAATCACAGTGTACTGAATTTAAAGATGAAATAGAACTATCATGAGAACATGAAACTACAGAGACTGTTACAGGAGAAATAGAAACAAAAACATAATTTAAACTAGACTTATGATCTAAAACAAACTGCTGGGAATCAGGTGAACTAATACTAGTGCATCCAATCCCACTAGTTGGTCCATAGTCGTAGTCTTCATGAACGTGCTTAGAATTAACACCCTTTAAACCTGCAGACATACTGTCAATATTTGTTTTCATTAAATCATTAGAAGGATGAGGAACAGGCATAGGACAATAACAATATGTACTAGGCGGAGGATAAACTTTTACATTTTCATATCCCAATCCCGTTTTAATCCTAGCTCCCCATTGAGATTTACACAAATCATCAAGTTTCATTCCTGATATGCTCCATTTATCTAACTTTGACTGCAGCTTGCTTGTTTCAAATTCAGCAAGGGCAACTCTCTCAGTCAAAGTGTTAATCTTAACATTTCTTTCAAACACGATTCCTTTTAAATGATCATTTTCTTTTAAAGCATCATTTAATTTAACAAAATATTTGGAATCATTGATTTTAAGTTCATCGTTAATATGTTTTAAATCCTTTTCATTATCATTTAATACCCGATTAGCTTTATAAATCCCAAATAATCTTATTTTACAAGCAGATGAACACATATCCTGAATTACCTCATATGAAAGTCCCATCACCATCATTTCAGCCGCAAATGCCTTTTCACATTGGCACACCGGAGTACTTGACATGTTTTCCTCAACAGTGGCAGCATCATCATCATAATCTTTTCCTTGCCCAACGCATGAACTTCTTCCTGCTTTAGACCTTAAAATTTACCTGCCCTCATGCCAGCATCTTTTTCTTCTTTCTCATTCACAGATGACCCAACTTTCTTTTTGAATTCCTTGAAAAGGTCAAATCCATCTATACCATCTTCCTTCTCTTTCCCTTTAACAAGCTCAACAACCAAAGCATGATTTATCTCAGTCCTTGTTTCCTCAACCTCGGCACTCCAATCAAAGTTAGAAATCAATGCAGTCTCTTTTTTGTGATTCACATCTTCCTTCTCCTTCTCAATTGTTAATTTTGGAACTCTTGAATTGCTGGAATTGGTGATAATTGGTGATAGACATTCATGTTTGAAATGTCCCAATTGGTTACAATTGAAACATCTCAGTGTTGACTTATCAAATCCCAGTTTTGAATTAGAAGTTTGTCCACCGAAGTTCTTCCTTCTAGTACGGTCCATAAACCTTTGAGCTCTAAGAGTCAACATTGCCATTTGCCACTGGATGTCTGTTTCTTCAAGATCATCTGGATCTACCTTATACATGTCTTCCATTGTCATTCCTTTTCCTTTTAACTCTCCCGCCACAAGTACTTCATAACTTTGAACAAACATTCCAAAGAGCGCCATTGTTTCTGATGGAACTCAAAGTTTCAACATTCGCCTTAGAATTAATCTGATGTCTTCCAACTATAACATTTCCTCCTGAAAAATTAGTTGCATTAACTACTCCTTGAATTGAATTCTGTATTTAAGAGCTAGCAGCGGATGATAATAAAGCAACATTTTGAAAAAATCAGCTGTAGGCATCATGGTCTGGTTAAATTCCCGTCTTTTCATGTCCAACTCAAAGGATTTCAGCTTATTGATAATATCCATCAGCTTGTAGTCTGTGAACCCTCTTTCTTGTTTTTAGCATCCTCACCTAAAGACTCCACTGAGGTGGGAGGGAATCTAGTAGCCTGTTAACTTTTTCACTGTTGGAGAGCTTTTCATCGTATTTATTTAAGGTGCTTGAATCAGTCAAGAAACGATTTGTGAGATCTGTCAGACTCTCGTTCTTGTATCCATCAAAGGAATTGAATTCCTTCTCAACTTGAATGCTCTTATCCTTTACCAAATCTGCATTACCATCATAAAACTCACATAGGGCATCGTAAAGAGATTTAGCATTTTTATGCTCTGCAAAACGGTTGTAAATGTCTGGTGTCAGGCAAAGAGTTAAAGCACCAAAAGCCTTTTGGTCACGATCAATCAACTTCAGATCCTTTTCAGTGAAAGAAAACTGGTTCTTATTTTGAGAGATAACATCACCAACAATGACAGTTGGTATGTGAGGACCAGAAATAATCGATTCTCATTGGTCGTGATCAGTGTAGAAGAAGAAAGCTTTGAGACATCTCTTCCAATCTTCAAAATTGTCTTTGTTAATGAGTCTCGGAGGCCTATTGGGAGTAACACTTTCAAGATTGGCAAGTGTTAGTGATGTTAACTTAGACATTGTAGTTTCACAGGGATTGATGTAGTTTCGGCAAGAAAAGACATAATTTCACTGACAATTTCGCAGAAAAAGGTAACTTCACAGACAATTTCGTAGAGAACTACTTTCGCTGATACTTTCACAGAGGAAGGTAAATTCACTGACAATTTCGGCAGTAGTTTCGCTAGCCAATTGTCACAACAGGCTTAGTTTCACTAGTAAGTTCGCACAAAACTAGCTTGAACTTTCATTCAAAAACACTTTCAACAACAATTTCGCTTGTTAAACCTTCACAATCACTGATGAACTTTCGTTCAAAAAGACTAGTTTCGTAGAACAACTAGATAACAGTTTCAATAGTGATAACACCCATAGTTTCGTTGGAAGATGAGTACAGTTTTGCTGAAAGAACAGTTTTTTTGCTGGTCGATCCTAAAACCCTTTTTCAACCCAAAATCAGTCTGAAATCATCAAAAACTCAATGAATTTTAGATCTGATGATTAGCAAAGCTTTCATAACTGAAAACAAGGTAAACTCAATCAATTTCCACATCAAAAACACCCAATAAGGAACAAATAATTGATTGAAACTAGTTATTGAACAAAAACCACTAAAAACTCAACAAATCATGAGCACTAAGGCTCTGATACCATATTGTTGGTCCATGTGATCGTATTACAGTGCAAATGATATGAAGAATCAATATCCAACAAACAAGCTAAACAACAAGAACAAAGAGGATTGAACACAATAAGAACTCATTCATAATAAGACAATGATCATCAACAATCAATAACATAAAGCACAATGATATTTTTGTGTATTAACTGCTTTGAAATGGTAACTTGCAACAATGATAAACGGTTAGGGTTTTGCAAGCTTACCCAACAATAAGAAGATCAAATCTATATAAAGCAGTTTATAGTTTCGCAGACAGTTTTCCTTACAGTGAAACTGCACTGCCGAAACTATAGTTTCGCCAGGCGAAATAGTAGTATCGCAAGGAAAACTAATCAGCTGAATATGAGCAAAACTATAGTTTCGCTCACAGTTTCGTTGGACTGCCAAAATACATAAATCTAAGTACATACAAATGGAAACTAACAAAAGACCTATTACAAGTAAAAGTAAACAATCTAAACTAAGGTGAGTCCAAAATGGAAACTAACAAAAGACCTATTACAAGTAAAAGTAAACAATCTAAACTAAGGTGAGTCCAACCTAAGCATGATCTACAACTTATTATATTATTATCAACTCTTAGAATAGACTCTGCTTCATCTGATCTGACTGTAACATAAGTGAGTCTAAGAGAAAAACCAAGTGTTAAGTGACAAAACCGATCCTGTAAAAGGGCTTGATGAAACTTGTCAAGGTTAACACAAATCAACAATATGCTAATTTGTTCACTAAAACTTCTGATGAACAAAGATTTAAATAGCTCATATAAGCTATTGGGATGATTAACCTTGAGTCGCTTTTTCTTAAAACTAATTTATATTATTTCTAAAATCTATGTGTCTTAAGTTGTCTATTTCATCATCTTCATAAGCCCTTGTTTTCCTTGGTAGAAAATCTTTGTAAAAGACTTTCCTTAGGTTTTTGAAAATTTTGATCTTTTCTGTCCTTCAGAAGATATGATTTTTTCTTTGGAAGTAACGTATACCTGTAAAACAAAAAACTACTTAAGAAAAATTGGCTTCAGAAGAAATTTCTAAAATATCTTCCAAAGCTTAACATTTCTCTTAATTACGTTCATGTTTTCAAGGACAACATTCTTCCGAAGCAAATTAACTCTCAGAAGCTCTCTTCTTAGTTTAGTAAAGTATCCAAGCCTTAATTCTCTTCTGAAGCAAAGTTTTTAAAACTCTCAGGAATATCTTCCAAAGACATTTTAGCTTCGGAAGCTTTTTATCAAAAACTTCCGATGACAAATTACCTTCAGAAGATTATCGACTTCTAAGAAAACTACCTTTTGAGCATAAAGCAAACTACCTTTTCAAAGGTGTGACCGACATCCGAATTTCAAAGTTTATCCTCTTTCATTAACTTTGTCTGAAATCCTTTTCACATATAAACCATCAGTTCCCCCTCTTTCTTTATCATCTTCATCTTCTCCCAAACCTAAATTCCCAAACCTCTCGCTAAAACCACCTTTGTTCTTTAGTTCCTTCACCTCCAAGCTATCTTTAATGGCCAACCTCAACCACAAAAGTGATCTGAACTATTCCATGCTGTTACACAGGCAACACAATCAGGTTGCTCTGTTACACTATTCCACCTCCCTTACCATTGATCATGTTCTTTACGAGGATCATTTTCTTGATTTCTGAAAGACCTGTCAAGAGGTTATTCTAGATGGGGAGAAGACACTGTATGCCATAGTGCAGGCGAGGAAAATCTTCATCTCTCCATCCATCATAAACACCCATCTTTAGCTAGATGATAAGGAAGGTGAGTTGTCCTTTCCTAAGGAAGCAGTCAAGCACTCCTTTGAGCAGATGGGCTATGAAGGAGACTTTTCTGTCAAGACCTTCAAGAAAGGGAAGGTCTCCTCCTAGTGGAAGTACCTACTTCATGTGGTCATCCATAACTTGTCCAACAAGCATGGGGGTTGGGACCAGATTCCTTAAGATCTCTCCTTAAGAGTGCATGGAATGGTTCAGGAGGTCAAGTTCAGGTACTCTCAGTTTGTTTATACAAATTTGCTTGCTAACTTGGACTTCTTAGAGTGTTATATGTTTCCTAGATATGTTCAACTCATTCTCAATTATGAACTGGGCTCACAGTTAAGGGAAATAAGTAATATTCTTAAATTGGGACAGATGAAGCCCGACATCTTTAAAACTTTGATGAAGCCAACTGTTGGCTTCTCTAGGGTAGAAACAACCCTTGTTCCTAAAATTTTAAAGCTTATTGCTCAAGGTGACAACCTAGGAACACAAGCTAGTGTTGAACCCACACCTTCAATGTCTCTACCACGAAAACAACCACAAATCACCGTCAAACTACAAAATAAAATCCAAATGAACCCCTGCACAAGATACTTAGTTTATGCAGGCCCCCATACTAATACCCACATAGGGGGAAGTGGACATTGGAGCTCCCAGTTCTCCTAAGGACCAAAGCACTCCTATTACTTCAACTATCAGTCTTGAGGTTCGTCATGCTCAATCTGATGGGCTCATTAGCCCAACAACCTTAAGCCTTAACTTAGAGTCTCAACACTCTAGTGAAAAACCATAAGGGGAAAGTTACCATCCCCAGCCTTTAGATCTCAACCAACCAATCCCGAGCCTATGATGATGAAGACTTGGGATTCAGTGAGTATTATGAGTTTCTCTACTCTTCTCCTACTCAAAGAGAAATGAGTGCTCCTAACTCCCATGTCTAGCCCACATCATCCACCTACCACTGAAGTGGATCTTCCTGTCTCTGCTTAGGAAGTCCATATGGAAGAGTCTCTTACTTCTGCAAGTGATTACATATTTAAGACCTCAACCATGGCAACTCATCCCACTGATACTCCATCTGAAGTAGTCAGTGAGCAGAGGAAAACCAGCAGCCAAGAACATCATGTTGGTGGTGAGACTGAGGACTTTGGTCTAATTATCTCATCCCAATGAATAATCTAATGAAGAAGAGGGGAATCAGAGACTAAAGGTGCAAAAACTGTATATGCACCTATCTTGTCTCTAAGGTTAGTCACTTGGAATATTAGGTGACTACCTTACTTAATAGGGTTAATGATTAGCAACTTGAGATTTCTTATATCAAGCAACCAAGAACACAAGAACCTATGAATATGATTGACCTAACTCCTAGCTCACCTATGCAAGAGGGTGATGCTACCAAAAAAGGGAAGAAGGTTATAACAATTATAGAACCTAGGATTCTTCACATAGCATGGACTTTGAGGAATCACCATCTTCACTTGAAACTTTCCATACTCATCAACTTCCTCAAGTTCACATTGATGTGGACTCTATAGACTCCATCATTAGGAGTCTTTTTGAGGAAGGCATTCCAACAGCTGTGTCATCTCCACCTAAAGGAACTTCCAACTACATCATCGGGTGGATGTCTGATGTTAACAGAAGTGCCCTCATTCTTCAAAGAGTTCAAGGGAAACAAGAAGTCTTTAATTTTCAGACCGTGAACTACTTTGAAGGTCTTGATCTTATCAACATGCCACTTCTCAATCCAACCCAATCTAGACAAGCTGACAAGTTGGTTCAAAGGATTTAAGACAAGATTACTGAACAGTTCAGCCTATGAGGGAGACAGAGGCAATCAAGCAATGTAATTGGTCAACTGGATGTTAAGGCAGACCTTGAGATTAGCTTCCTGAAGGCCCAGTGAGTGAACCCAAGAACCCTGTCACACCTACAACTACTTTAGAAGCCCATTCCCTTGATGAGACATCTACTGGTGAAGTTGAATCTCAACCTCTATCTAGCCAGAGCTTGCATGCTACACCAAGTAATGAAGGCCATGGCTCTCTCAAGTCTCCACCATGAGTCACAAAGGTCTGTGAGTGACAAATGGAAAAGGAATCTAACTTCTTAGGAGATTGAGGAGGTGGAGAGATAGAGGAAAAGGAATGTATTAGGAGAAAGTTCCTCTATTGGGTCAACTGGCTTCATGGAAGCTATAATTAGGGCTGCTCCCAGACCAAACACTCAGAATGATGAGTTGAGGGTAGTCAGGATTGCTTACTTACAAACCAAGATCTATGATATTGATAATATCATCTCCCTCCCCTTAGAGGAATTAAATGAAATGATTGACATATAAATGTCAAGAGAAAGGAAGGAGGTAGAGGATGCAAGATTGCTTCTTCAAGTTAAGGAAGAAAAGAGGTTGAAAAGGCTCTACAAACATGTTGATACCCTTTCACCAGTTCAAGAATGTCCTGAACAAGAGGCTATGGCTCCACAAGAACCTCAGGTAGACAAAGTAACCGATAGGATCAATATGATCAACTACCTAAGTGCCACAGGCCTATATCAGAAAGATGCACTTCTTCCCTTGTTCTTTGAGTATATAGAGTTTGAGTATCTTAAACAGCTTGAAGATGAAGTACATAAAGAGAGAAAGACAACAAAGAGAAAGATGAGAGAAGAGGCTACAAAGGAAAGAGCCATCATCCAAAAGAGCATGAAGAAGTTTGATAATAGGCAAAGGATGATAAGCTTCTTGAAGCTATATGGATTCTCTATAAGGAGAATTGGCCCTATGTCTCTATCCACTATGGATGAGGATATTAGGGTGATCAAGCAGAAGATCAAAAGAGAACTTGTTGAGTTACACTCCCCACCAAATCAGGTTTCTCAAGAAGTGGAGGTTAAGGTTGAATCTTTTGAGACAACATAACTTGATCTCCTGTTGAGTCTCAACAAGCGTCATCTTTTGAACCATAGTAGGGTTCTGTCCCCTCTCAATTTGAACCTGTGAGAAAGGAAAACCCAACTGAGCAAGACAAAGATGATCAACAAGGTGATGCAAGCCAATCTTCACAGTTAAAAAGTTCAAAGAAGAGAAAAAGGATGGCTTCTAAACCAAAGTCTAAGAAGAAGAAAGAGGCATCCATCTCCCAATCTCAAGATGAGTCAAAACATCTTGAGAATGTGTAACAAGAGGAAACTCCACCAACTCTAATCCAAGTAGCTCCTTTGGCATCAGGAAGACTGATCTTGTCATGGACTTATTCTACTAATCCAGAAAGATGGCATGTCATCGAAGATCAAGGTGTTGAAGATGTCTACACATGGAAAGACATGTTCAATCTACCTCTGCATGATCTCTATGAGAAGAGAAGACATTTTGAGAGTCTGAATGATCCTGATCATCTTATGAAGAAAGGCATGGTCATTTTCATAATGACGATTGTTATTATCTGAAGTCTTCAAATGTTTTGGTACCATCAGCCTACGGGGAGTTTGTAAGGTTTCATGTAAGGCTGATGCAACCTAAAACATCCAAACAGTCTGTCCTGCATGCATGTACAAAGTGCTGAAGTAGAATGCTTCGGAAGTTTCACATTCTGCACTAGAAAACATTCTAAATGTGAAATCTTCCGAAGCCAAGACCAATATCTTCCGAAGCCAAAAATAAAGTCTTCCAAGCTTTAGGGACCAAGTCTTCCGAAGCCAGTTTATGAAGATAGATTTCTTCCAAATACTTTTGAGTAAACGCTTTATCTGATATACCTTATACCATAAACCTGACTCACCTTTCCGCTGCAACTCTGTTTGACTCATCAACTTTCACAAGTTGGTGAAAAGGTCCATGCTTTTGGTAAATTGTACACTAAGGTCTTGAGTCTGTTTCTTTCTACTTTATGTATTTTTATCCTTTTTGTAATATATTAGGATGTGAGCTATGGCATTTCATAGTCATTAGTCAAAAGACAATCTGCCTTTTGACTCTACCTTGATTTTGTTGTTGTCTAGAACATGTATCTAGCTGGTCTTCAAAGTATGGCTGGCTGTAGAATGTAGTATAAAGTATCTCTGATTCTTAAAACCAAACAATCTGCCTTTTGACTCTACTTGTGTTATTTGTTCTTGTTCTTTCTCTTAATTACTTGTGTTTCTTAGTATCAATGTAACTAGTTTGTAGTTCCCCATTTGATCTATTAAGTATTCTAAATCAACTTTCCTTATTGTGTGTTGAGTTGTAAGTGACCAAACCCCTCAAACAGTCTTGCAAAGAAATTTTGTTATAGTTAAATTATTAGAATTTAACTAAAAATGAGTAACCGTGGTAGATCATCATACCAACCTCTAAAGTTGGAAAAAAAGGCGGATTTTAAATCCTGGAAAATCAAGTTTAGGAATCATGTAAATTATACTGATTCTGAATTATGGGTATTAATAACTAAAGGTCCATATATTCCACCCATTCTTGGGCTGGATTATAATGACAATAATAAACTCATAAGTACAAAAGATCTATCACCTGATGATTTTAAGAAGGTCAAAGTTGATATTAAGGCATACAACTTGTTTAGTATGGCTTTACTTGAAGAAAAATTAATCAGGTGTGAGAATTATAGTACAACAAATTCCTTGTGGAAGATATTTCATACATTCTATGAAGGGAGTGATGAAATCAGAAGCATCAGGAAGGACACACTTCGCTCACAATATGACACTTTTCATCATATTGAGTGTGAATCAATTCCTCAACAACTCCATAGATTTATGCAGCTTGTAATAGATATGAACATCTTGGAGTTGAAGTATACAAATGAGGAATTAAACAAATAGATGCTCCATACTTTGCCTGAAAGTTGGAAGCAAACTATGTCCATGATCAAAAACACCATAGACCTCAAAGAAATTGGTTTAGATACATTGGTAGCTAAAGTGGAAACTCTTGAAATGGATGAATAATCAAGAAACAAGAGTGTGAGAACACATGTCACACCCTATCACTTTAAAGAAACAAAAAGTGCTCGAAGTGCCTTTATTTCTAACAATGATAGTGACAACTCTTGTACATTGAGTGAAGATGTAGAAGAAGTGAGTTTTTATGAATCAAAGCCTTCAAAGAAATCATCACAAAGTGAATCATGAAAGGAAAAAGGGAAGAACTATTGAGAGAAGAGACACATCTACATCATCAGCAAAGTCTTCATCAAATAACAACCAAGTAAAGCCCATCACTATGATTCTGGACTCTGAAGAATAAAAGGCAACCTTTGCAACTTTTAGTTCAAGTTTTCAAGCTTACTTGGTAAGCTCATTAACATCTGCCAACATAACAAGACTTGGAAGAACTGAATCCAGATGTAGTAGAGGAGATGGATCTTTAATGGCAAATGACAATGATTACTTATAGAGCCAAACAGTACCTGAGAATAAAAAAAATAGCTACAACAAGTAAAACATCAAAGAGTGGTGTTGATAAGTCAAAGGTAAGATGTTTCAAATGCAATCTCTATGGACATTTCTCTAGAGAATGTAATCAACAATCAAATCCTGACTTGAGACAACAACAGCAACATCAGTCTAATCAACATCAATCTCAACAACCATCAACATCTCAAAGATCTTTCAGATAACTAACAAACTCATCCCCTCCTGCCACAAATGCATCAATAGGGACTAGTAATTCTAAAGAATCTAGGTTGATCATACTACAAGATGGAACCTGTGACTGGAACTTGTATGAGAAGGAAGTCTTGGAAGAGAATCAAGCTTTAATGGCTCATATGGAGAACAAAGTTCCACCCATGGCTAGAGAGGTAAGAGATAGATTGTGTTCATCAGTATGTGTTAAGGAAGTTGAAAGATATAGAGTCTATGCTCAACAACTAGCAGATAAAGTAAAAGAAACAATGATTTTGAATGAATCTCATGTAAAAGAACATAAATTATATCAAATCAAAATTAACTCTTTACAAAAAGGATTTAGATAAACTTGTTTAAGAAATTTACAGTTTAAAAGCACAAGTTGAGCATCTAACCACTTCCTTAACTAAATCCATAGCTGATCATGTATCAACTAAAGTAAAACTTCATAATTTTAAACTTTTATCTTAGCAATATGATAAATTATTAAATTCTCATATTGAATCAAAGAACATGTATGGGTTGGGATATAAAGTTGTTGCACCTCCTATTAATGATAATTACATAACTTTACCTGAAACAATGACAAACAATTTGTCAAATCATTTTGTGCCAAGCACCAAGTTTGAAACAAAATCTAATCATCAAGTTAATATCAATGAAACTGAGGTGAGTGAAAATGAGTCTTCTAAATCAGACAATATTAAACAAAATGACTAAGAATTTTACTTTGATGAGTGTGATGACTTGGATGATTCTGATGAACATGATGTTGATCAACTAGACATTTGTAAGAATGTTTCTTTTGAAACAATTATTAACAAAGTTCTTGAAGAAACAGAGTTGCCATATCCACCAAAACAAAGAAACATGTTGAAGACTATTTGCAGGAGAATAGCTCAGCAAAATGAAGGTCTTCAAGAACTTCATTAGCAACAAAAGCCTTCAATTGAAGGAATTGAATAGTGTACTTCTACTGAGGAAATGCACACATCTTCTGTAGAAAAGGTATAGAAGAAATAATTAGCAGATCTTCAGCGGAAGTAGAAACCTTCTTCAGTAGCAGATCTGCGAAAAACCAAATCTACTGAATCAGTAGAAGGTTTGTGGAAGGCAAAAGCAACAGCCAACAAATCAAACCAGAAAGTGGTGAATCCCAAGCAGTAGAACTCAACAAATTGTAAACAAGAATCCTTTGATAGCGTGTCAGCGAAAGGCAAGGACAAATTAACTACAAAATTGAAAAAAAATTGAAGCCTCAAAAGCTGAAAAAAGAAAAAGAAAGTGATCAATTTTGTTAAAGAATTAAGGGAAATGTATTGCAAATGGTGTGATATGAAAAAACACAATTCTGAAGATTGTTACTTCAACAATTATTGTTCTATTTGTAATATGAACAATCACATGACCTCTGACTGATACTTCAACAAACATTGTTTAATTTGTAAAAAAAATATCCATTCAACTCAGGAATGTTATTTCAATAAGAAGAACAAGACTAAGAGCACAAAGAAGCCATAATCTAAGAAGGCTAAATCAGACTCTCAATCCACTAATAGTCAAGAAGATTCAAAAAAAGAAGCAACAAGAAAAACAAAAGACAAAACCAAAGGAGAAAACATCCACTGATGGTTAACCTTTGAAGAAAATAACAAGATTTCAGCAATCCAAAACACCTCACAAAAAGGTGGATTTGACTAAAAAGGAAACAAATGCTGATGACGTTTTATTTAATAATTTTGAAACGAGAACTCATGTACCTCATTCAAAATCAAAAGATGATGAAACTTTCGACAATCAAGGTTCATTATCAAAACCAAAGCAACAAACCAACAAAGATAAGGTGAATGAAGAAGAGATTGAGAAACTAGAACCAAGTTCAACAACCTAATCTTCAATAGAATCATCCTCAACACAAACAA
Source organism: Flaveria bidentis (assembly GCA_018326385.1). NCBI lineage: Eukaryota > Viridiplantae > Streptophyta > Magnoliopsida > Asterales > Asteraceae > Flaveria > Flaveria bidentis. Next base: position 4,461 of record BJCM01206530.1, on the reverse strand, counting down.
CACAAAACTAATTAATTAAGACTAAATTTAATACAGAAACATCAAGTCCGGTTCATGAAGGAGTTATAATTTTAGACGCTGCTGGCAAACCCAAGATCATTAAGGCTTGGGTTGTCAATTCTAATTGATTCTTTATGTGTGCAAGAATAATCATGGAGAGTTGACAACAAGTGGTATATGGACAGTGGTTATTCCAACCATATGACAGGAATCTGCTCTCTTCTCCATGACTTCAAGCATAAAAATACCTCATATGTGGCATTTGGTGGGAATAAGAAAGGAGGTAAAATAGTTGGTGAAGGAATGGTAACTAATGGTGTGCTCAAATTTGAAAAAGTAAATTATTGTGAAAATTTATAGTATAATTTATTGAGTATGTCTTAAATATGTGATCAAAATTATACCACTTGTTTGATAACACTAGTTGTTAAATTCTTAAGCCAGGTTTTTTAGTTCTAGAAGAATGGATCCTTCTTAAAGCATCAAGAAAACGAAACACATATGTTTTGGATATGAACAATACTGCACTCACAAACCATGAAACATACCTACTATCTAAGTCATCAAAAGATGAATCTCAATTGTGGCATAAAAGGCTTGTTCATTCCAACTTGAAGAACATGAACAAATTGGTGAAAATGACATAGTCATTGGATTGCCAAAGAATGAGTTTTATTGTTCAAACCATTGTCCTTTATGTTATAAAGGAAAACAACATAGAGTGTCACATAAACCAAAAATTATCAATACAAACACTACACCACTCAAATTGCTTCACATGGATCTGTTTGGTCCAACCAATGTGATGAGCATTGGAAAAAAGGCAATATTGTTTAGTAGTAGTGGATGATTTCACTAGATTCGCATGGGTCTTTTTCTTAAAACAAAATAATGAAACATCAAAAACATTAATGGACTTTGTCATCAAGATTGAGAATCAACTTGATTTAAAAGTTATAAATTTTAGGTGTGACAATGGGACTGAATTTGTTAATACTGACTTAGATTTTTTTTTGCAGGAACAAAGGCATTGCAAGGTAGTTTAGTGCACCAAGAACTCCACAATTTATGGAGTTGTTGAAAGGAGAAACATAACTTTTATTGAAACAACAAGAACAATGCTAGCTGATTCACAATTGCCAATCACCTTTTGGGCTGAAGCAGTGAACACAACATGCAATGTTCAAAATAACACATTAACTTTCAAATAACATAATAAAACACATTATGAGCTTTTATTTAAAAGAAAACCTTAGATAGGATATCTTAAAGCTTTTGGGTGTCATGTATCTATTTTGAACACAAAGGAACAATTGGGAAAATTTTCAGAGAAAACCTATGATGGTTTCTTTGTTGGATATTCTTGAACATCTAAATCATATAGGATTTACATCCCATAACAAAACATTATGGAAGAAACTCATAATATGTCATTTGATGAATCTTTATTCCCTAAATCTGTAAAAGGATCATCATGGTTGTTTGATATAGATACACTAACAAACTCATTTAACTCTGGTTATTTGAATGATGCAGGATATGATGATACATGTTATCCATTTGTTCCTCAAAATATGAATGAAGTGTCATTATCTGCTCATCCTCCAGGAATACAAACATCAAGTATCATGGAACAAGGAACAACCACTACATCAACACCTGCTGACTCTGCATCCACAAATGAGCATACTACATCAAGAGATATGGATAATGCCTTAACATATATGGCATCAACTCTAGTAGATACTCCACACATTGGAGATGATCCATTGTGTTCCAAAGAGTTAATATTAGCAACTCAAAAAATACCATCCATAGATGTTCTCATAACCCATACGGAGGCACAAAATACTTCCGAAGAAGTTCCTGCGGAAGATATTCATGATGCAACTGATGTACAAACTCATTGTAATGCCTGGAATAAAGTTGAAATGAGCCAATTATTAATAATAGTCTTAGCCGGGACTATTTAATGAAAAAAAGCGGGTAATGGAGTATGGACTGAGTAGAAGGTCCCGAGAACGCCCGGTATATATAAACGGATCAGCTTGAGCAACTCTTATTTCCAACTAAACACCCAATTCTAGAGAGAGAGTGTAGAGAGAGAAATTAGAGAGAATTGAAGATTCAAGGCTCAGTTAATCACGGTATTGAAGATCGGTGTTCGTGGGCATCCAAACAACAAGAAAACACCAAGAATCCAGGTGAGAAATATCATTTTTTCTTTCATTTTGATGTAAACCCGGATTCTAGGGCTTGGGGTTTTAGAAAGTGGTAAAGATTTGCCCAAAACTAATGTTTTTGTGTAAGAAAACATGTAAGAAGCTTATATATAGGCTATTGGGTGATAAACCAAGGTTTTGGATGTAAAAGATTGAAGTTTTGGGTCAAAAAAAGGTTGGTTCATAATTTTTAGCCTGTTTTGCGAAATTAAGGGTTTATCCATCGAAATTATATAGTCGTCCAGCGAAACTATGAAGACTTCCTGTGAAACTATAGTTTTGCAGGTAGTTTCGCAGACATAGTTTTCCAATGAAAATTGGGCGAAACTGGCAGCGAAACTGGCAATAAAGATGCCAATGAAACTGCCAACGAAGGTGGCAGTGAAACTGCTAGCGAAATAAGCAGCGAAACTGCTGATCTTGTAGCGAAAATAGCAATGAAATTAGGCAGAAATTAACTCCTTTATGTGTTAAATTATCTGTGGGTTGTATAGTGCGACCCTTGTTTTGAAAGCTTGATTGAGGAGTTACTCATTGAGTCCAGGTGAGTCCTTGATAACCTATTTAAAGGTTTTGAACCAGTTTGGGGTTGGAAATGCATATCAAATATACGTTTTAAACGACCAAGATCTTAAGAGGTTTTAACAGGAAGATCAATTTTTCTATAACAAAATGTGCAATGTAAATGTTCTAAACTAAAAAATTTACGCGCTGACCTGGTAGCCCGACCCCAAGCAGGGGTGTTGCCCCTTGGACCCCACTAGGGGCTTCTGCCCCTAGGACTTTGTTGTCAGGCACTGCCGCCCCCGAACCCCCGCTATCTTACGGAGGATCGGTTATGTTTTATGATTACTTGTATTTGTTGTGCATGTGTATACATTTATGAATGAATGATGCTTGATGTTTGTGATGATGTATGATGGGGTATGTAATGTTTATGTGATGTTATGTACGAATGTGTTATGTTGATCTTTTGTTCTTATTATATATTATTTCATGACTTACATGCTATGGGTATGAAATAAACAAAAAGTATTATGTAATGTAAAGAGGAAGTTAATGATGATGATAAATGGAACGTAAAGTAAGAATGAATGCATGCTTTAATGAACAAATGAATGTAAGAAAGTCTTTCAAGTAAAGTATAGAGGTTCACACCCAATGAAGGGTGTTAGCTCAACGGTGTATGGGTTAGCTACCGCGAAAGGAAGCACATATGGCCTGTCTTTGTGATTGACCATTTGTATGGAACCTTTGTCGCTTACCCTGGTACTGTGGTCAGGCCACCGGGCGCAAAGTATGGGAGTCTATTTATAGACTTCGGCCCAATACCTGCTTTATGAATGATGGTTGGATATAGCACATGGCATTTGGTACCCCGGAATTTATCTCGGTACTATGGTCAAGCCACCGGGCGTGAAGTATTGGGGTCTATTATAGACCTCCACCAAGTACCGGCTTTATGCATGACGGTGGGGTAAAGTTCATGGTATTGGTATGGATTGCAAAGAAGTAATGATGAACGTACGTAATGAATGGTAAGAAAGGTAATGAATGATAACAATGACGTATGATGATGCATGAACGAAAGTTAACGAACGATGATGAAAGATGATAATGTTATTATCTATGTGTTTGTATGATGCTTGATCACGTAAGAATGTAAAGGAAGGTATTAAACGGAAGTAAAAGTATTTTATTTTATAAAACTAGAACTCACTCAATAATACTAATTTTTATTTTTTTTCCAGTTGGCAGGTAATGATTGCTGAGAATGGCACGGGCGGCTACTTGGCTTACATTTGGGAAGGCATCCATTTTGTTAACCAACAATGTTTTTGCATCGTAAAGCGAACAAACGATGTTTTGTAATTACTATGAATGTTGTATTATTTTGCAAAAGCGATTACTTATATGATATGAAATGGTTTAAATTAGTTCCAATGCGATGTTTTAGAAATTGAAATGTATATTTTATGCTTTACGTGCGATGATTGTCCAACTGTGAGCGTCCCAGGAACGAGGCCTTACACTAATGAAGAAGATCATTCTACTTCCAATAATGAACATGAGGAACACTTTGATCACTTTCTAAATTTATCATCTCAGTTGGATCCATCTGCTTTAATGGATATGACTAACATGGATTCATCCATTCAAGTTGAATCTATTCCAATAACTGAAATTCACAAGTCTCATCCAACAAACAACATATTTGGAGATCTTAATGAAAGAACAA
>BJCM01206529.1:0-17124 GCA_018326385.1 Flaveria bidentis | reverse complement strand
CTTTGGCTTCAAAGGAAATAACCGAATGTTACAAAAGTTACAATTTTTATAAAAGTTATAAAGATTTTATAAGAAAATAAGTTGATTAAATTAAAATTAAGATTTTAATAAATTAAAAGTTTAATTTGTAATTATTCTTTTATCTATTTATTTTATTTAATCTTATATTTATTTCAAAATCATAACTCCCTTTTAATAGACTTGTAACTCACCATTAACACCATTCATAACCTTCTCCTAACCTCAACTATAAAAGCAAGGCTTGTGCCTCACTTTTCATTTACTCATTCTCTAAAAATCTCTCACACAAACCTTTTATCTTCCTTTGGTTGTAATCAATTTCAAGAATTTCAATTTAGAAGTAATTTCAAGAAGTTGTTAATACTAAGGTAATCTTATATCGTTCTTATATTATGTATTTCTTTATTGTTTCAATCATCCTAACATCCAATTGTTCTCATGACTTTATGTTTTTTACTTTTATTCTTTCTTCTACTAAATCTCTTTTAATTTGATTCATTATCATTCCATCATTAACTTTCTACCATTCACTAACCTTATAACAATCACTAACATTCCTAAATCAAGCTAACGTAAACAAAGAATCCCGTTTGCATATGGACGACTATGTCGCCGCATTCGGTTATTCCACAAGATTATTCCCTAAGTGATGGCTATGCCGAAGTCTTGGAATATTTTTATATAACTCAAATGAAGTCTAATATATCATATATGAACATAATAATTTTTTTCTAACCCGTTTCATGCTTTAACGATTTTAAAAGTGTACATAAGTGTCTTACTACAATTTTGGCAGAATATAATCTGACTTCAACCGACCATAACTTGATCATAAGAAACTAAATTTAAGTATACTCAAACTCCAATATTAATTTAATTGAATTACCTTTTCAAAGATAGTTTATACATCTTCAAACTCGATTGGACGACTCAACAATAACCTTCACAAGATAAGTGCGCATTTCAGCACCTTCTCCCTTGTGCTGCTGTTTTGACCTATTTAAAGATCTTTTCATAAAAATATTTCTGAATGAATGTTGTCCGGGAGACTTTAAACTATTCAAGTATAAATTTTTATAATTTTATGAAACCATTTTCTATTTTTAAAACCTATTTAAACATATACCAAACATTTTGTCCAAAATTTAAAATTGATGCAATAATCTTTTTTCAATCTACCTTTCGCTTTTTAACATTCTTTAAATGTCCTAACTTCTTGTAATGAATTCCAACCTCAAGTTATTATTTTTTATCATTTAACACATCACCTTTGACTCTTGATATCCAAGCTTTCTTATGTACTCTACAACCATCGTTATACTTGTGAGTTTTCCATGTGAGTTCTCCATGCCCCTTTTTACTTTATTTCACAACTTTTAGGGTGAGACTTGTAAACATTTAGGACATCACCTTTGACTCTTGATATCTAAGCTTTGATATGTTAACTTTATAAACTTACACTTGTAAACATCTTAATACTTGTAAATGCACATGCAATTCATCTTTACCTTTTTGTCGTGGTTATTGGTATTATTGTGAGTGTTATATGAGATACATTATATTGATAATCATTAACTATTGCTAGCCTGGTGACATCATAGATCTATGGGCTTGACAAACCTACTTGGTTAATACAAGTACACTTATCTAATCGTTTAATCTTGCAATCTTGTAAACTGTCAAGGTTTGATTGTAGTTATATGTGTTCTATAAACTTGCATAATTTATAATCATTGACATGAATTGCTACTTGTAAATCTTTTATGTATATATTTATGTTTAACCTATGGAAACTCACCAACTTTCAAAGTTGACCCTTTATTTTTAACATGTTTCAGGTTTGATATTTGAGGATCTCTTCATGCTCATATAGGACTTGGACTTAGTTTAATTGAAAATCTTATGTTGTTGTTTATATCTTGTTTCATATTCGTCCGCCTCGATGATTCCGTCGTCGGCCGGGGTGTGACCCATAACAAATAATGTAAAATATATGACACAATAAATGTATAATACATAATGAATTGACGTATTTGGCATAATGAATAAAATGCCTTATTTTTTAAAACAATAGAATAACACATTTTAAGCCCACAATTTTTTAAGCTTTTTAAATTCAACATCATTTTTATTATAATCCTATCCAAATATAATCAACTATATTTCAGTACAATTCATATCTAGCATTGAGATATGTATGAAAGTGAATGAAGGAATCATTTATCTTTTGTTAGATATTTTAGTGTAATTGAATTGACTAACTTCTAATATGATTACAATATCTATCAAACAAGTTAGGAGGGTGCGGAATGCATGCTTGTTTGATTGTATTATGATTTTTGATATTGAAAACCTTTGTAGGAGTGAAGCCCCTAAGCAATGGGAGTTCTAAGGGGGCAATCTCCCCTTGGCGGGGGTTCGGGGGCAGTGCCCCTAGTAGCGGGGTCCAAGGGGCGGCAACCCTTGGCGGGGTCCAAGGGGTAGAGCCCTTGGCCGGGGTCGAGCTGAGTAAAAAAAGCTTCATTAAAAAATGCATTTCGAATCGATTTTACAGATTTTTACATGTAAAATTCGAGTGGAAAATACGTATATTTCAATGATTATTTAAAATAAAAATAAAAATAATTAAAAACATACAAATTTTTGATATTGTCTGAGTTGTATTCGATTGATTTATACGGGTGAGGCACCAAATAATTTCGATCTGAAAGTGATCTTCACGGCTTTCGGATTATCCAAGTTTGATAAAGTTTGATTTCAAATGTTATAGATGTTTTGTTTTTGTGAGTTTTAATGAAAGTTGCATCGAAACACACACTTTTGTTTGCTATCCATTGGTTATATTACAAGATAATGATGGAAGTTGTGACATTCATTATCATATTCATGTTTTTTATAGAATGATAAAAGTATTTCTTTTATCTTGACTCGTTGTCGTTGATGAGATTTCATTGTCGGTAGTTTGTAATATCTTTTGATTGTATGTTTCGCAACTTCTGCTGGTTTTACTAGAAAAAAGAAAAAAAAGAACAAAAAAAGAACAAAAAAAGAAAAAAAAAGAAAAAAAAAGAAAAAAAAGAAAAAAAAAGAAAAAAAAAAGAAAAAAAAGGAAATTTTGGCCGTAAAATAGAAAGTCTAATATTGGTAGTTCACATTGAAAATTACCTTTTGTTTAGTTTAATACAAGTCAACATGGGCAGGCGAAAGTCAAACTTTGCATACCCAAAAACCTATTTCAGTATATACTATTTTGTTTATGTTAGTCTGAAACAATTGATTTGGTAAGGTTGAAATTTAATCATTTGGGGGCATCGTCTGACTCCACAAACAATCTTAGAAAACATGGGTATGGGGAATCTGGCAAGAAGGAAGATGAGCAATCTGCTGAAGAGTGGCGTCGTATGCACAGATGCTTTCAGGTATTCGTTTTCTCTTTCATCGTCTGCTTTCTCCAGAGGATTCGCCTCGGGATCTGACGACAACGATGTGGTGGTGATCGGCGGCGGTCCCGGAGGTTACGTGGCGGCGATCAAGGCTGCTCAGTTAGGCCTTAAAACTACTTGTATTGAGAAGCGTGGTGCTCTCGGTGGCACCTGCCTCAACGTCGGCTGTATTCCTTCTAAGGTAAGTAGGTATTTCAATTCAGTTCAATTCAATCCCTCACTAGTTTATGTTTCATCGATCCACCTGCTTTTTAGTACCCTAGGGCTTAATCAGATGCCGATCCGATCCGATCCGATCCGATCCGATCCGCACAGCATGCTAGGTATGATCGGATATGCTGATTCAACCGTCTGCTTCTCCTTTCACTCTTTGATTTCAGCGATTCAACTTTAATTATGCATGTTTTAATCATAGCTTTAGTGGTGATTGATTATTGTTATGCAATAGTTTTCTCAATTGTCTTCATGGCCTTGGCCTTGTATATTAGTCATTAGATTTGAGACTTATTACCCCCCAAAATCAATAAAATAAGTAAATAAAAATGAAGTAGAAGAACTCAGGAGTTAGGCTCACAATCACTAATTTAACCTAATGTATAAACCTGATGTTACTGATTTCCTTATGAGCTTCCACTAATCTAGTGTCAGGCAACAATGCGACCGTTATGTATGTCTTACTCTACATATAGTCGTTTGTTCATGAAATTTTGTGCTTTTTATGTTGTCCGTCTATAGTTGTCAACTGAAAGCACTCCTTTGTGTTGGACCATCTTCCTACAAACAACATTTGATAAGTTGTGAAACTGCTACTACTTTATAAAATCTGTATCTCATATGTCCTATAGTTGGAAAGGAATGATATATTCTGCTTGAAGTGAGAGTTAGCCAACTTATGAATCTTGGTCCGAGACACTTATACAAGTATTTGTTTTTCTTTTTCTTTTTTCTTTTTTTAAATCTTAACAGGACATCAGACTTTTAGGGACTGACATAGAGCAGTTATAATGCGACCCTTATAATTTCTCTTCCGGATATGGTGTGCATTCTATATGATTCCTATTTATATGTCTAATGTATGGGACCTTTAAGGATAGTCATCTGTTTGGAAAGGATAGATGGTTTAGTATGGCTTAATCTGAGTTTATCTTGATGGTTTCCAGGCACTTCTTCATTCATCTCACATGTACCATGAGGCCAAAACTAAATTTGCAAAGCATGGTGTGAAGTTTGATAATGTTAGTGTTGATCTTGCTGAAATGATGGGCCAAAAAGATAAAGCTGTATCGACTCTCACAAAAGGTGTCGAAAGCCTTTTCAAGAAAAACAAAGTGACATATGTCAAGGGCCATGGGAAGTTTGTCTCTCCTTCTGAAGTTTCTGTTGACACCATTGATGGAGGGAACACTGTAGTCAAAGGCAAGAACATCATAATTGCCACTGGTTCTGATGTGAAAGGACTACCTGGGATCACCATTGATGAAAAGAGGATCGTATCATCAACTGGAGCTCTAGCTTTAACAGAAATCCCCAAGAAGCTGATTGTCATTGGAGCTGGATACATTGGCTTGGAGATGGGCTCGGTGTGGGCCCGTCTTGGCACAGAGGTGACGGTTGTGGAATTCGCACCAGACATTGTCCCAACAATGGATGGTGAGATCCGCAAGCAATTTCAACGCTCCCTCGAGAAACAAAAATTGAAGTTCATGCTCAAAACTAAAGTGGTTGCAGTTGACACTTCTACCGACATTATCAAACTGACCATTGAACCCTCAGCGGGCGGTGATCAATCTGTACTCGAGGCTGATATTGTTCTTGTCTCCGCGGGTAGGAGCCCGTTTACATCTGGACTTGGTTTAGAGAATATCGGTGTTGAAACCGACAAAATCGGTCGAATCCCCGTAGATTCAAGATTCTCGACAAATGTAAAGGGTGTTTTTGCCATTGGTGATGTCATTCCAGGGCCTATGTTGGCTCACAAAGCTGAAGAAGATGGTATTGCTTGTGCGGAATTCATTGCAGGGAAGGAAGGGCATGTGGACTATGATAAGGTACCTGGTGTTGTTTACACGCATCCTGAGGTGGCTTCTGTAGGGAAAACAGAGGAGCAGGTTAAGGAGCTTGGAATCGCATACACTGTTGGGAAGTTTCCGATGTTGGGAAACAGCAGGGCTAAGTCGATCGATGATGCTGATGGACTGGTGAAGATAATAGCAGAAAAGGAAACGGATAAGGTGTTAGGGGTTCACATAATGTGCTCAAACGCTGGAGAGCTGATCCATGAGGCTAGTTTGGCTTTAACTTACGATGCTTCGAGTGAGGATATCGCACGCACGTGCCATGCTCATCCGACATTGAGTGAAGCTGTGAAGGAGGCTGCCATGGCTACTTATGACAAGCCCATTCACATATAGCTTCCACTCTGATTGTGTGTTTTGATTTGAGGGATAATAAGATGAAGATGAATGTGGTGGTTTGACGGGCTGTTTGCACGAAGCTTTGTTAGAATTTGGATCACTCTCTGCATAGACCTTTTTATTTTATTTAATTAATTTGAAGAATATGATTTTGGGCTTGTTTCAGATGACATTAAGGATTGCCCACGAATAATATATGAGCAAGGGTATGGGTTTGACGGTTGAACACTCTTTTGTTGCAATTTCAGTTGTTATTATTGACATCAAGAATTATATTTAAATCGGTAACTAATATGAATTCTTAAGATTAAAACTACGTTTTTTGAATTTTTCTTATTCTTTTTTTTTTTTGCTTGTATATGTTGTTTTCTTAAGGAACTTGAAGAGTTTTTTTTATCAGGACCCCATATATAAAAAGAACACAAAAATAATATTGTTTATGTCATCCAACCTATTTTTAGCTTCTTAAAGTTCCTCTCATGTGTTTACACCAGTTCAAGCGGTGATTGTAGGAACATTGTTTTGTTCCTCATAGTTGTTTTCCTTGGTGATGAATTTATAACAATCACAGCCATGCTGGTGTGATGAAAATTGATGTTGAATTATATGGCTAATAAGCATAGTCGGATAGAACTTATCCGTTACCACTTGAAGGGCGATAGTAGAACCTTGTTTCAGTGCTTTGTTAAATTGCTCGCCTCTAAAGGAGATCATAGTTATCTCGTAGTTGATATTTATATCTTCAAGATCATCAGGATGGATATACTCAAATGTCTTTTTTTAGAAAGCTGAAGGAAGTTTGTTTCTTGAGTTGCAAAAACTCATGTGAGTGGCTGGAACTAGAAGATGAAGAAAGTGATGTCGACTTGCAACACTAAAAGAGTGAAGTTAGAGTTGAGCTTCCAGATGGTGATTCAGTATACCTTATCTAGGGAACTTGATGTAAAACTATTGGAGTTTGTTGGTAGGAAAGCCAATGAAATAGGAGCTGAGTGATTAATGGAGGGCAAGTATGGATGTAGATCTTGTAAGGCTGGAGATAGTTTGTTCTTTAGCGTCTATCTCTACCTTATAGGCTATTATAGTTATATATAACACGTCAAGCAAAAGTGTCTTTAGATCTTATCTATATGATATCTATACTATTATATAATACAACTCTTTGGTATAATACAACTCTTTGGACAACGATGTAATTTTATCCAATTTTAAGACATTTAAGAATAATCAATTAGTGTTTATCTTCAACTTCAAATCATGAAAGGTTTGGATTTACAAGAGAGATGACATACGTATGTCGACATTTAAAATCTTAGGGACATCGACAATTCTCCTATATCGATTATGAATTAATTATTAAATTATTCAAAGACAACTATTTGCAGCGTTTGAAAGGCGCGTCGCATTGTGGGGGTGTACCTACTATTTTTTTTTAATAGCAATGTGTAGACCTCATGAACTTTCTTTTATGATGTCATTGTTAGCGTCTTGCAATGTATTCACCAATTCAAGAAATCCAAGATATGTAGCAGCCATAATTTCACATTTTTCACATTTGATGAAGCTGAGCTGTCAAGCTTTTGCTTCAACACATCCCTTTTGTATTCTTTTATGCCTTCAATTTCATTATATCTTCCCTTGATAACGTCCCGCAAGCTCTTTGCCATAATGTATTTCTTAAAGATGTAGTTAGGAATGGCCATTTGAAGCATCTACTATCTAGAGAGACTTTTCATTAATATCAATATTCTTAAGATCTTCTTCTGAATACTTGATTGGAGTTTGTAGGTAAGAAAGCTGATGATGAACAAAGTTGAGTGATGGATGGGAGCAAGTAAAGATCCTAATCTTGGATGGTTGGGGACAATTGGATCTTTGGTATATATATTCATTCATCTGATATGCACTCGTTATTCCATAAAACTCCTTAAGCTAAAGTGTCTTCAGATTCTTTGTTCTTCTAATTGCAATTGCGCAAACCTCATGAAGTTTCTTAACGCTTGCCTCATGCAATGCATCCACCAATTCAAGAAATCTAATATATTTGTTATAATGCCAATGGTTGGGGTCACCACTACCGCTATAAAGTCCTAAAAACAAGGAATGATTTTTTTTCTTCTTAATTTGGGGTTCTATCATTTCTACTTATTATTTTTTATTTATAATCTGTTGTCTTAGTTCTTCAAGAGTACTTCACCTAAGGTCAAACCTTGTAGTTGCTAAAAGTGAATTAAGAAGACCATTCTTGACAATGGTCATACATCACCCAATTATATTCTCTCGTGATGACTTCAGAGACAATTCGATCTTTTCCAACATCTTTGCAGTTGAAACTTGTAATTCCAAAGCCAAAAAGGCGAGGAAAGTGATTGATAAAATGTGAATCTGAATTTAATTTTGATATATTTGATGTTACAGGGAGCAAATAAGCTTGTTTGTAACTAATGAGTCAATTGATGGACAAGATAAAACAGTAATCTACCAAAAGTCAAGGTGAAGCAAAGATATTGAAGGTAAACATTACTAGCTTCCCCTACCAAAAATTCTCTCGTTTGGGGATGAGGATGAAGAGAATTTGGAGTTCTAGAGAGTCGATGAATAAGTTTTTTTTTGTATTACTCTATTTTTTTTCAATTTAAAAAAAAATACAACAAGGGTATATTGGTTATTTAACATATCATTTACCAAAATAATTTAAAAATATAACATTAAAAACATAAAATCCTACAAATCCCTTACATAAAGAATGGTTTATGTCATTGTTGAACATTATTAAGTTATAGGTAAATTATATATTAAGGACAAAATGTAGTTCACCCTAGCTAAAAACATAATAAAAGAAACTGGTCACACAATTCTATTCAAAACTTCAAACGCTATGTTATGATAAACAATTATTGAGGCCAAAACTATTCAGCTGCTAGAGGTAGTCCAAAAAAGCAAAGAGCAAACCCCAATAAATACCAATCATATGAGATGAAAATTTAAGTCTTCTGTTTCCTTATGACTAGATTTGTAGTTTTCATTTATAGTTTTATAGTTTCTAATATTACTAGCTTTAGTAAACTCGTATAAAACACGGGTTGATAATATAAAAATAACATAATTCATAAATGTATAAATATTTCATATTATCATTAAGTTACATATTACTATAAAAATAAAAAATAAAAAAATACATTTATAAGCTATAAATATTTGAATACTTTTTTGAATAATATAAGATACAATTGATACATGTAAAATTAAACACCAGTTGTACTAAAAGCACACTAACCTAAATATATAAACATTTAAATAAATTTTGTTTTTCTTTTTAGTTATTTTATTAATTGAATCTTATTTGGTTATAAAAATATGTTTAGTTCAAAACAATATGATTATATAACTAAATTGATTATAAAAGAACTTAATCCAAAACTAAATGAATTTTTACTATTACTTTAATTTCTTAAAATAAAAAAGTTGACTAAAATAATATTAGTTTAAGCCGGAAAAATATTTTGAAGAGTAACATGAGAGTACCACGTGACATATTAGTTACTTTTTTATTATATACTATAAATTATTGATTTTTTTAATGCCTTGTTGAGTTTAGCAAGACTAGTAGATTAGTATCAGAATGAAATTCTATGGTGAACTTCCAATACGTAAATAGAATGAATCATTCTTATAAGAATGGTGTTTCTGTATTTTTAATTTATTTCTATAACCTTAAGTAAATAACTTTGAATGCTCAAAACCATAATCTAATTACATAATTTTCTTTTAAAAAACAAGAGAATAATAACACACTCTCTCATATTGCAGTAAAAGTCTCCGAACCTAATCTCAGTAAATTAAGTCCCTAAACTTGTGTAATATAATGCATAAAGCTGTGAAACCATTTTGAGAATGACTTGTCACTCCATAAACGGGTCAAGACTTGATGAAGTGGTTTTTTTAAAGTGAACGGGATTGATTATATTATATAAGATAATATGAATTTGAATTTAAAAAATTCAAAATTGATAAGGTAGTTTTCCACACCAGGAGTCTACATGAAAATATGACAACCACGTTAACAAAAGTCACATACATACTGATTGTCCAAGCAACAAATGTTTACAGTTGATTTTAGAGAGTTCAATATATAAGATTATCAGAGATTTGGAGAAATTGAATTGCTTTCATTCCATGGTCAAATGCTTACATAAATACATGAGGTGGTTAGATAATGAAGGGGAGATAATTGAGGAGGACTAGAACTATTCTACAACCGAATTTGACTAAGCTATCTAATCTATACGTGATTCAAATTTAATGATATACAAATATGATACAAATATTAAAAGTAGCGGATGTCATTTAATATGCCCCCACAAGATGGACGATCTGTTGATGAGTCCAATCTTGGATAGAAGAGAATGAAGTCTTGGCCGAAGTAACGGTTTTATCAGAACGTCGGCCAGCTGGTCATCACCTGCAATATGGGTTACCCGTAACGAATTGGCATGAACCTTCTCGCGTACAAAATGAAAATCCAAAGCAAGGTGTTTCATCCGTGAGTGAAAAACTGGATTGGCCGAGTAGGTGGTTGCACTCAGGTTGTCGCAGTATATGGTAGGTGTGGCCTGGAGATGAAAACCAAGTTCTGAGAGCAGTGAAGAGAGCCATTGAATTTCGGTGGCAGTGGTGGCTACTCCACGGAATTCAGCTTCAGTAGTGCTACGGGCAATTGTACTCAGGCGTTTTGAGCTCCATGAGATTGGGTTGGTACCAAGGTACACTATATAACCTGTGGTACTTCGATAATTGTCTTTGTCGCCAACCCAGTCGGCGTCGGTAAATGCATGCAAGGAGAAGGGGGAGTTGTAGCGTAGTAAGATGCCATATGCATAGTACCATGAAGGTATCGAAGGAGACGTTTTAAGGCTGTCCAGTGAGTTGTGGTTGGGGCATGCATGAATCGGGAGAGACGATTGGCGACGAAGGAGACGTCTGGTCGGGTTAGGGAAAGATATTGTAAGGCACCCACAAAGGCACGGTATTCGGTAGGTGAGGGGTGAGGTGGTGCACCATGTAATGTGAGTGTGTCGGACATGTCATTGGTGTTGAGACCGGCTTACAATTAGTCATATTCGCTCTAGTGAGGAGATCTTGAATATATTTACGTTATGAGAGAATTAGACCGTGGGAGTGTGGTAGAACCTTAATACCGAGAAAGTATGAGAGATTGCCTAGGTCCTTAAGAGAGAACTTTTTGGCAAGGGTGGTGATGAAGTGAGATATATGAGATGGAGAGGGGCCGGTGACAATAATGTCATTGACATAAACAAGGACATAAATGGGGGAGGAGCCAGTTAAGCGAGTGAAAAGGGAAGAATCAGAAATGGTAGGAGAGATTCCTTGAGTTTTGAGATAAGATTTTAGTTCGTCATACCATACACGAGAAGCTTGGCGAAGCCCATAGATAGCTTTGTTTAGTTTACACACATGGTTGGGAAAAGAGGGATGAACGAAGCCCGGAGGTTGGGCCATGTATACATCTTCGGTAAGGGTGCCTTGCAAAAAGGCATTGTTAATATCAAGCTGCCGAAGGGACCATTTGTTGGAAATGGCAAGGGATAGGATGAGGCGAAGGGTAGCGGGTTTGATGACCGGGCTGAAGGTGTGAACATAATCAATGCCGGGTCTCTGATGAAAGCCTTTGGCGACAAGGCGAGCTTTTAGACGTTCTACAGATCCATCGAGATTGTATTTGGTTCGGAAGACCCATTTACAGCCAACAAGATTCGGTGCAGCGGAGGGTGGAACGAGAGTCCAAGTTTGATTACGTGTTAACGCATCAAATTCAGACTGCATGGCATTGCGCCAAGAGGGATGTTTTAAAGCATGAGCGATGGTGGGTGGTTCAGTGGGTGTAGTGGAGCAAGTGTTAAACAGAAGGTAATCAGAAGAAAGATATTTGGATGTGGGTTTGGGATTTTTTCTGGTGTTATAAGTGGACTGGGGGTTGGTAGAATCAGGTGGGTTAGGATTGTTGGGTTGAGGGAGAGAAGGAGGGGAGTCGGTGTTGGGTGTCGTATGGGAATGGGAGTTGGTTGGTTGGGCCGGATGAGTTGGGTTGTGGGTTGTAGTATTGGTGGAGTGGGCCGGGATGGTAGTGGGAGTTGTTGGGAGGAACAAGGTAATCCAATCAGTGGGTGAAGAGTTGGAAGAGGGAGGTGTGGTTATGAGTTTATTGTAAGGGAAAATATGTTCAACAAAAACAACGTGGTGTGAAATGTATATTTTGGAGGTTAGTGGATTGAGAGTGTAGTAAGCACTTTGGGTGGGGGAATAACCAACGAAGATACAAGGTGCGGAACGTGGATGAAGTTTGTGAAGGGAATATGGTCGGAGCCAAGGGTAGCAAAGACAACCGAAACTGCGTAGCTTGTTGTAGTTAGGTTGTTTGTTGAAGAGACAATAGAAAGGGCAAGAATTGGAAAGAGTAGGGGTAGGGAGACGATTAATTAAGTATGCCACGGTGGTGAATGAAAAAGGCCAAAAGGTAATCGGTAGGTGAGCATGGGATAATAATGCTAAGCTGGTTTCGACAATATGTCGGTGACGACGTTCAACATAACCATTATGTTCTGGGGTGTGTGGTGGGGAAGTAAGATGAGAAATGCCACAAGAGGAGAAATGAGAGGCAAGTTTGAGGTATTCTCCGCCATTTTCGGAGAAAAATTGTTTTATTTTGCGTTGAAAATAAGTTTCAACTAATTTTTGAAAATTAATAAAAGTAGAGAGAGTCTGATTTTCGTTTTAAGGGGTAGAGCCATAAGTATTTGGAGTAGTGGTCAACAAAAAATATGTAATATTTATAGTGATCGATAGATTCGATAGGTGAGCACCAAACATCCGAAAAAAATAAGTCAAGTGGAGCATTAGATGAGAGAGAAGTGGTGGAGAAAGGTAAACGATGACTTTTATTCACGTGACAAGCATTACAACGAGCAGTGAAACTAGAATTAAATGAAACAAAGGAAGACAATAGTTTAAAAATATGATTATTTGCGTGACCAAGCCTATGATGCCAAGTCATGGTGGAGGTGCGTTGCACATGAAAGAGACGTGGTTGAATTGGTGTCTTGAGTTCATATATCCCTTTGATTGCCGAGCCCTTGATGAGGGGTGTTCTCGAAGCACGGTCCTTAATGATAAACAGAGAAGAATAAAATTCGATTAGAATAGGATTATCAATGCATAACCGAGAAATAAATATGATATTTTTTGATATGGAAGGCACGCATAAGATGTTTTTTAAGGTGAAAGATGTTTTTTAAGGTGATGTATGGAAAGTAAGAGAACCAATATGAGTAATTTGTAAGGACGAACCATCACCAATGACAAGTTCCTCAGTTCCATTATATGGTGCGTGTAAGGAGAGGTTATTGAGGTCGTTTGTAACATGATGAGAGGCACCAGAGTCGAAGATCCAGTTGGTGTTAAAAGGTCCGGTTGGTTTGGTGGGGAAGCCAGGAGTATGCATCATGTGAACTTGGGCTTTCGGGTGTTGCATGGGATTGTTGTTTGTGTCAGCAACATGCATCATATTTGCCTGAGTCTGTTTAACCTGTTGATATTTGGCATAAGATGGAACAATAATGTTAGGGTTTACCTGTTTAAATGTTGGACAGGTCGACAAGGAGTGCCCGTGTAGAAAACACCATTGACATTTGCCCAGAAAGGGTCGGTTTCCAGCGGCTGCAGGATGCGACGGTGCAATCGGAGGTGTAGGTAGAATTCCAGCCGAAGACGAAGAGGGTCCAGAACTATCTTGTTTGCTTTCATGACGTGGATATCTACCATGATTGGAGCGGTGGTTGTTCCAAGGTTTGTGGATGTGAGGTTTGTTTTGGACGTAAAAAAACCGAGGGTTGTTGGTGTATACCTGATGTTGCGGCTTGTTGAACCAAAGAAAGTTCGTGGTTGATGAGCTTCTTGTGTAATTCGTTGAAGGAGATCGGGTTGTCTCTTGCATGTACAACATCGATAACGGGTTTGTAAGAGGTTGCATCGAGACCATTTAATATGGCATCAATCAAATCCTCATGATCCATTTTCTTTCCAAGGATACAAAGTTCATCAAAAACTGTTTTAAGGGACTGCATGTATTCGGTTATGGAAAGGTTAGGCGTTTTGGTGATTGTTTTCATGCGATGCTGAAGCTGTTTGATGTGACCTCGGCTTGGAGAAGCATACGTGTCGGCCAATGCTTTCCTAGCTTCATAGGATGATGAAGCGTTTGTGACGAGAGGAACTATCGATGGGGAGAGACTTCCAATCAAGGCACCATAAAGAAGACAGTCTTGGCGGAACCACTGTTGATAATCTTTATGGGGTGTCGTGGTTCCGTCGGCCGCTACGGTTGGTTTTGGGGCCTTGAAAGATCCATCGATGTACTTGTGAAGATCCAATCCGTGGAGGATTGCTTCAATCCGGGTTTTCCATCCAAGGTAATTGGTTGTAGTGAGTTTGAGGGTTCCCGGGAAGGATACAATTATTAGATCCTTCATGGAGTTGTTGATGACCAGAGAATTGTTGTCAGTGGTAGACATGATTGTGTCGGGTACGGAGATTCGAAGAGATTTTGGCGTTGGTGGTGGGAGAGTAAGGCTCTGATACCATATAAGATTATCAGAGGTTTGGAGAAATTGAGTTGCTTTCATTCCATGATCAAATGCTTACATAAATACATGAGGTGGTTAGATAATGAAGGAGATAATTGAGGAGGACTAGAACTATTCTACAACCGAATTTGACTAAGCTATCTAATCTATAAGTGATTCAAATTTAATGATATACAAATATGATACAAATATTAAAAGTGGCGGATGTCATTTAATACAATACACCAAATTTGGGTTAAGGGACTATGATAGCAATATCAGAAAGTATGTTGGTTTTTTATGGTATTAGCTATTACGATTTCCATTTACGTTTCAGGGTTTTTGATCTTATAATTTATTTTTGTAAATATAACTATGTGATATAGAGTTAATTTGGTGCAATTATCCATTTATATTTAGAACATAAAACAAAAGAAGACACAAGCATTGACAAGAAGTAAAAGAGTATCATATATCCAGAATGAGCTTCTGTGTCCTCTTCAATTAATTCACAGAAGTGGTTTATCATGATAATAGGCAGAGTTTTGTTATTTATTTATTTTTTAACTTAACTGAAATAAGGTTATGATGTTCAGGCACTTGTCCATTCATCCCACATATATGTAGTATGAGGCCAAAACTAGATTTGTCAAGCATGGTGTGAAGGTTGATAATGTTAGTGTTGATCTTGTGGAAATGATGGGACTGTTGGGTTAATCTGATGTTTACGCGTTATGTATGGGTCAAGCCGGTTACCGATTTTGGGTAAATGGATCTTTAATTAGCCAACGTATTAATATGGTCTGAGTTGACCGAGTTTCACGGAAGTGGACGTTTGGAAGTGAACGTTTGTTTTGTTCCAGAAAAGCAGGAGAACATGGGCTAATTTTAGCATGTGTTTGTTTGAGTTTTCTTATATAAATAGCATTAAGCATAATCGTTTTTTTAAAAGCAGAATCCTTTTCATTGTAATTTTCATTTGAAGGTTAATATATAAGAAAGTGTACCTGTGTTTTGAGTGTGTGTTTTTAAGGGCCTGATCCAACAGGGACTCTCACAAAAGGTATCGAAGGCCTTTTCAAGAAAAACAAAGTGACCTATGGGAACACCTTAGTCAAGGGTAAGAACATCATAATTGCTGCTGGCCCTCATGTCAAGGATCACGATTGATGAAAGTTTTGGATTGCATACAGTATCCGATGTTCAGGGAAAAGCCAATCGATGATGCGCAAGGTCTGGTGAAGATAATAGTTGGATAAGGTGATTGGTGTTCACATTATGTGCTCAAATGCAGTGAGCTAGTTGATCCATGAGGCGGCTTTAGCATTAACTTATCATGCATCAAGTGCACTTATCATTGAGTGAGGCCGTAAAGGAGGCTACCATAGCTGCTTATGATAAGGCCATTTAAATCACATATAGGCCGGAGGCATTTGTTTGATTTTTGGTTACCGTTTGCCATTTGGAGATGTAAAACTCGTAAACCTAATTTTTGTTATTGTTTGTTTGAACGGCTAATTAGTTGCTAGTTGTTAGTATCATCATGTTAGTAATATCCTCCCCTACCAAGGTTTGAATCTTAGACCTAAAAAAACAAAACCTTCCATCTTCTCCTTAACCATTGGGCTAAGAGATCATTGGCTAATTGTATTCCACCCTTGTTAACATCGTTCATCAGCTACAATCCACTTCACATTGTTGTTGTTGACGTTGACCATCATATCATCTGCTCTAGAATTCACCCTTGTACGGTCAACTTAACTATTGTGTTAGTTTAAGTGTTTTGAAGCATTGGTTTCAAACTAGAAAAGAAAGAGGCAATTTGCTCCAAAAACCACTACTCTAGCTTTTCCTAATAGTTTCATGATAGTAAGCATACGTGGACTGTTTCGAACTTGACTTTTTTTCATGGGTTATGATTGTAAGCTAGCATAACCGGAACAATAAATAGATGAGCTATTTTATTTATTACAACTTAAAATACTTAAATTATTAAGTAAATTTATATTATATGGTTTATTTGTAATTTTTGAGATTATGATATTAATAAATAATCTAACTAAGATGATGACGGCCATTACAAGGTTAATGTCCTAAAATTTATTTTTTAAAATATAAATAGAACACTTGGAGCATTATACGTATAAAGTAAGACTGTTCAAATAGCTTGGGGCTTGATACTCACTCAAACTCATTCGAAAAAAGCTCAGATTTTAACTCGCTCGAATTTTGGCTCGGTTGTAAACGAACCAAGCGGCTCGGTTTGGTTTGAAAACGAACCGAGCACGATCAAAGGTACGCTCCCTCGGTTTCACTCGAATCATTTTTAATTTAGTTTTTATATATTATAAATTTGTTAATCTATTTAGTTATTTACCAATTATTTAGTCAAAAAATCAAATCATCACTTCACATTCAAATTCCATTCCACTTAACAATTACCTTAGGTAACGTTCGTTTCAAAAAATGGAATGGAATTTGAATTGGAAATGGAATTTGAATTGGAATTCAAAGAATCCCACTCAAATCCTATAATGTGTTTAGTTGATATAATTATAAATGGAATTGGAATTTAAATTTGTAAAATGACATGATTACCTTTTAAAT
>BJCM01206528.1:0-18750 GCA_018326385.1 Flaveria bidentis | reverse complement strand
CCTTACAAGTTGGTATCAGAGCCAAAGTTTAAGTGAAACGGGTAAATTTTCAAAATAAACCTAAACTTAAACTGAAAATGGGACGGAAAGGTAAGGGAAGCCACTCTGAGTAGCTACGTGTCGTCGGGTATTTTCTTTAATGGTAACAGGTATTACGTGCGCATGTTATGTGGTTTATGTGATGTTAGTAGATTTAGATGCTGATGTAGTCAGGATAGGTAATGCTTAGGGTATGAAGAGTAAATTAAGTGGCTAATCACAACTGGCCACTGTAATTAGGTACTTACTATACTTGACATAAACTAAGTTGTTCCCTTTAATGACTGTGTTGGTGTTTGAATCTTTCAGTGTGTGTGTGTTAGAGGACGGCCGGTGGTAGATCATCTAAAGCTTCACGTGGTGGAGATTGTGGTGTTGAACCACGGGCTAGGAGAGGAAGGCCTAGAGCCGAAGAGGTGGTTCATGAAGAAACAGAGACTCCTAATCCAGAGGCTGGAGATGAGAGTGCTAGCTTAAGGGCCTCAGTGAAGGAGGTTGTTGTTGAAGAGGTGCATCAGGTCATGCAAACAATCTTACCGTCTGTGGTGACCGAAGTTATCAAGGCTGTGAGGAAAGGAGAAAGGAAGGAAAGAAGCAGACCAACCTGCGAAAGAAGACAGTCCGAGACTGAGATGGTTCTATCGGATGACGAAGAAGAAGAGGAAGAAGAAGAGCCTATGTTGAAGGCGGCATGAGGCTGTAACTATAGGGCATTTCAAAGGTGTAAGCCCCCTACTTTTGATGGTAACGGCACTGCTGCTGCCGCTCACTGATGGGTGAGGGAAATGGAAGTTGTTCTGAATATCAGCGAGTGCCGAGAAGACCAGAAGGTGAAATTTTTTGTCCACTCGTTTGTGGACTCGGCTTTGTGTTG
Organism: Flaveria bidentis; assembly: GCA_018326385.1. NCBI lineage: Eukaryota > Viridiplantae > Streptophyta > Magnoliopsida > Asterales > Asteraceae > Flaveria > Flaveria bidentis. The sequence continues at coordinate 17,837 of BJCM01206528.1, read as the reverse complement.
GTGGGACAGTATAGTCCAAGCCAAGGGTAGTCGGGTGATAGGAAGAATGGAGTGGGCAGAGTTGAAGAGGCTGGTGATTGTGGAGTTCTGTCCTCACCGTGAGATGGACAAAGTTGAAAGGGAGTTCCTGCAGTTGGAGGCAGGAACCATGACACATCAACAATACACCATTAAATTCAATGAAATGGCACGGCTGGTACCGGATCAGGTGACGCCTCTGTCATGAAAGATTAAGAGGTACATTCAGGGCTTGTCGGAGGATGTCCGTAGGCACATGATCATTGTCCGACCGAGCACATTTAGGTCGGCGGTTGATTTGGCGGGGAGATTATACGATGAAAGAACTATGGTGGTGACAGAAGCTAGCAAGAAAGGAGGGGGTGATCAGAATTGGAACGGGAAGCAATTTGGATGTGGCGGAGCCACTCCAAGTAACAAAGGTGCACGGGTGGATGACCGGCGTGTGGTCACATCTGGTGCAGGGTCGAGAAGGTGTGTCAAGTGTGGACAAAAACACCCCGGGGAATGTAGATTGGGGACCAATGTCTGTTTCCGTTGTGGAAGAACCGGACAAGTAGGAGGTGTTATTCTTATGGTGAGGAAGGACACATGACCAGGGATTGCAAGAAGCCGAGGGTTGAAGGTTCGGGAGTGAAGGAGGCTGGAAGAGAAGTGTAGAGGGCAAATGCTAGAGCATTCACAATGACGCAGGGGAGGCTAGGACGGACCCCGATTTTGTGTCAGATATGTTTCTAGAAAACCAAACTTTAGTCTCGGTGTTATTTAGTTCTAGTGCTAGTAAAATTTTACCTCTGCTGCTTTCTGTGCTAAACTGCCTGTTAGTAGTAGGAGTGTAGATGCACCTTTGATGTAGAAACTACCATAGGAGAGTCTACAAGGATTTCTGAGATGATAGAGGGTTGTGCCATAGAACTAGAAGGTCACAAGTTTCCTGTTAGACCATTTGTGATGACCTTAGGCGGGTTTGACGTAGTCCTAGGAGTGGATTGGTTTACGGACTACGAGGTGAACATTGTGTGTTGTAAAAAGATGGTTTGATTAACAGCGCCTGACGGGAGTACGGTGACAGTTTATGGTGATCGAGTCATGACTATTTCGAAGGTGATTTCGATGGCGGTGGCGGGAAAGTGCATAAGGCGTGAATGTAGTGCTTACTTGGCCTACGTAAGGGACGTGAATACACCAACACCACAACTGACCGATGTACCGGTTGTGTGTGACTTTCCAGACGTGTTTCCCGAAGACTTACCAGGAGTGCTGCCTGACCGCGAGATCAAGTTTCAGATTGACTTGATACCAGGTGCCCAACCTGTTACTAAGGCACCGTATCAGTTGGCTCCGACTGAGAGGAAAGAGTTGATGGCGCAACTGCAAGAGCTGCTTGACAAAGGGTTCATTAGACCGAGTATCTCTCCTTAGGGTGCTCCGGTCTTACTCGTGAAGAAGAAGGATGGTAGTACGAGGATGTGTATTGACTACCGTGAGCTGAATAAGTTGATAGTGAAGAATCGGTACCCCTTACCGAGAATTGATGACCTATTTGATCAGCTTCAAGGTGCCAGATGGTTCTTGAGGATAGATCCTCAATCTAGCTACCATCAAATGAAGGTTAAGGAGCAAGATATTCCTAAATCAGCTTTTCGCACGCGTTAGGGACACTACGAGTTTCTTGTTATGTCTTTTGGTTTGACCAACGCGCCAGCTGCTTTTATGGACGTGATGAATCGAATGTGTCGGCCAATGTTGGATAAATCAGTGATTTTGTTTATCGGTGATATCTTGATTTATTCCAAGACTAAGGATGAGCATGTCAGTCATATTCGAGAGATGTTGGAGACGTTCAGAAGAAAGAGGTTGTATGATAAATTCTCCAAGTGCACATTCTAGTTGTGCGAGGTTCAATTTTTGGGTCATGTAGTGAATCCAGTGGGATTATGATAGACCCTGAAAAGGTGGAAGTGAAAATTTGGTGGTTTATTCTGATGCTTCCTACTCGGGGATGGGACGTGTGTTGATGCAGAGAGGAAAGGTTATAGCCTATGCATCCCGACAGTTGAAAGTTCATGAGGTCAATTATCCCACTCCCGACTTGGAGCTAGCAGTCATGGTCTTGTGTTAAAGGTATGGAGGCACTATCTAGACGAGATGAAGTGCACCATAATCAGCTAAGGTACATAGGGCCTTTTTGAATTATTGCTCGAGTAGGAGAGGTGGCTTATAGACTTGAGTTACCAGATGAGTTAAGTGGAATTAATCCGACATTCCATGTATCTCATCTGAGAAGGAACTTAGCAGATGAGGATATGATTGTACCACTAGAGGATATCGAGGTAGATGAACGGCTCAATTATGTGGAGCAACCAGTGGTGATCATTGATCGTAAAGAAAAGAGGTTGAGGAATAAAGTGGTTCATCTTGTGCATGTACAGTGGAAGCATAGGAAGGGATTTGAGTCTGCGTGGGAGACTGAGGAAGAAATGAGAAAGCATTACCCACGATTGTTTGAGGAATAAAAGGTTTCAAGGACGAAACCTAAATAAGGGGGCGGACTTGTAACACCCGGTTATTTATAAAAGACAAAGAAAGAAGAATAAAGTGAAAAAAAGAAAGAAAATTTATTTTACCCAAGTTTAGGGGTAAAAAGTGTCAAAAAGGACAAAAGGTTTGAAAAAAGTGGGTGTAAAAGGTGATGGTTGCCCATCACTCTCTCTACACCCACAAAATTCGGATTTTAGAGAGAGAGAAAGCGAAAAGAGCAGAATGCTCTTGGGTTTGAAGAAGAACAAGTGCAAAATTCGAATTCAAGGTAAGAATTCATGTATTTAAGATGTTCTTAACTGGTTCCATCCTCAGTTATGTGCTAATGTATGTTGTGCGTGTTCGGTTGTGTGTGTTTGGTGGGTTTTAGGTGTTTGAGCTCAATTTGCAAACGGGTTTGAAGAAGTCTTACACAAAGAACTGCAAAGGTGATTCTAGAACACCTCTTTTACATGTTTTAACTGATTTTGGGGCTGTAAATGCATGTATGAACTTTTTATAAAACTATGGTTTCATACCCGTATGTATGAATGTGTGTATGTTACGGGTATGGTGTGATTTTGGACTATGTTCAGGCTTGATGATGCTATGGTTGTGTTTCTAAGGCTTAGAATGTATGATTTAAGCTTAGAACATGATAGATGGTGTTTGGGGACCGAATTATGATGTTAAGTGTGCCCTAGGCTGCTCATGCGCTCAAACAGTAGCTCATACGCCTAAGTCTTAGAATAACTGCTTAAGTGTGACAAATGCAGATGAGCATTGACAAATGCGGAAGAGAATTGACAAATACAGATGAACAAATGCAGATGAGTATGTCAATGCGGATGAGAAAGTCAATGCGGATGAGAAAGTCAATGCGGATGAGTAAGTCAATGCGGATGAGAAAGCAAATGTGGATGAGTAAGTCAATGCGGATGAGTAAGGAAATGCGGATAAGTAAGGAAATGCGGATGAGTAAAGAGGAAATGCGGATGAGTAAGTTCATGCGAATGAACAAATGCGGATGAGTAAGTTCATGCGAATGAACAAATGCGGATGAGTAAGTTCATGCGAATGAACAAATGCGGATGAGTAAGTTAATGCGAATGAACAAATACGGATGAACAAAAAGAAATGTGAATGAACAAAAACAAATACGGATGAACACTTATAATATTTTCTAACTTTTTGGGGAAAAAGTGAAATGTAGGCTTTGACTTGGGAGGTTCCCGGGGGTGCATGTAAGTTGACTTTTGAGGTCATAGATGATGTGATGGGCATAGTATGATGATGTGATGTATGATGTATGGTTGATGCTTATTGCATGATGATATGTATGATGTATGTTATGTATGTATGATGATGCCTTGTATGGCGATGTTTTGTGTGATTATATTTATGTTCTCGTTATGTATGTTTATCTTTCATGTGGCTTTACGTGTTATAGTTGTGAAAGAAATGATAAATTATTATGTAACGTAAAGTGAAAGATAATGAAAGAGGAACATAATGATAGAATGCATGCATTAATGAAAAAGAAAGTATAGAAAGGCTTGCAAACAAAATGTACGGAGGTGCACGGCTCTAAAATGTCGTAAGCTCAACTGCGTATGGTTTAGCTAACCCTTAAGGATACACGCAGGGGTTCCAGTCTTTGTGACTGACCAACGGTGTGGTACAGTGGTTTATAGTGATTACTCACCTTGGTGCTGGTGCCAGACTATGTGCGGTGTGGAAGTCATTTATGATCTTCGGCCCAGTACCCGAGTTATGCATAATGTTGAGGGTGTAGTATACAGTGGTTTATAGTGATTACTCACCTCGATGCTGGTGCCAGGCTATGTGCGGTGTGGAAGTCATTTATGATCTTCGGCCCAGTACCCGAGTTATACATAATTTTGGGGGTGTAGTATATAGTTGGGATCTTTGTCGCTTACCCCGGTGCTGGTGCCAGGCTATATGTGCAGTGTGGAAGTCAATTATGAACTTCGGCCCAGTACCCCATTTGTTTGGGGCATAGCTAATGACACTGATCCAGATAGTGATAAAGAATGTTATAAAGAAGGAAAGATTTAAAGAAGTATGTGATGAACAGTAATTGAAGATAATAACAATATTATCTATGTGTATGTATTATGCATGATCACGTACAAAACTAAAGAATGATTTTAATAAAATTAAAGTATGTTTTACTTAAAACTAGAACTCACTCAGCAACGTTGACTTTTTATGCATTTTTCTAGTTGGCAGGTAAAGTTGTTGAGAGGCACGGGGTGGCTACTTAACTCTTTTGGATGGCATCCATATTTATAATGCTTTGTGTTGAAATGCAACATGTATTTTGTAATTTGATAACAATGTATTATTTTGCAAATGCTTTTATAATGGAATGAAATGTTTGCTTTAAATGTTTTCGTTGCAATGTTTTTATCAAGTTAATGAAATTATATGTTTTATGTTCAATGATTTACCAGCTGTAAGCATCCCGGGAACGGGGCCTTACAAGTTGGTATCAGAGCCAAAGTTTAAGTGAAACGGGTATGTGCAGAATTGCCAAGACTCATGGTAAAACTTCTTATGAAGTGTGGCACAAAATTAGACCTTTCATTGGTTTCCTTAGATAATTTAGATGTCTTTGCACCATCTTGAATACCAAAGATCAAGTAACCAAATTTTAAGAGAAATCAAATGATGGACACTTAATTGGATACTCTTCCCAAGTAAAGGCTTATAAGTATACAATCTCAAAACTAGAGTAGCTGAGGAGTCAGCCAAACTAACCTTCAATGACCACACTCTTAGTGTGAAAGGTTCTGGTCCAGATTGGTTGTTTGATCTTTATTTAGTTACCAACTACTTTAAAAAATCTTGTGAAGATGTTTCATGATCTACAAACCCAAGATTTAAGCTAAGAAGACCAAGTGATACAATCCCTTCAGCTCAGGTGGTAACAAACCTATAGTTTAAATCCTATTAGCACAACCATGACAAACTATTCAGTTGATAAATCGAAGGTGTCTATAAATTCCAGCATTAAGGCACAAAACTCTAATGAATGATTTTGCAATGTAGGAAGAGATGGAGATGTAGATGGTGATATTGATCAAGAATACCTTGATGCTGACAACCGCTCCACTAAAGACAACATCAATGATATCACACACTCATTGGATCAAGATTCTCTTGATAAATGTGCTAATGTAGTGGGTGATACTCAATCGCCACATCTAAATTTCTCTAATTTAGATCTATCCAACCAACTTTTTGTGATTCCCAAACTGTCTAAGAGACAGATAATCCCATTTCCTCACGAGGCATTCACATCCACTTCTTTTTCAACCATCCTAGCCACCCTAAGTTCTTCTTTTTCTGCTCTTGCTCCAACCGTTGTACCCATGTGAAGCCATCATGGCCTGAAACTAGGCATATTGTGAGGTCCGAGTGGCGTGCTAAAGAGTCAGCTCATGACGACGAACATTCTTCCAAATCTCATCTAGTGCAGCATTGGAGGGACCTACATCACTTGCCTGGCGGCTAGACTGGGAGTACTGGTCACCAGCAAGTAATCTAGGGTCGTCATTCATGTTGTGCCTAGGTGGATCTAGTGCTCGTCACGTGGTTGGTCTCGGAGTGGGTCAAATGGATGTGGTGCCGGTATCGGTCTTCTAATTGATGGAGGCGGAGGAGGAGGCATCCTAAAAAAACTGAAGATCCCAGCCTAACACTCTTTCATGGGCGGGTAACAGTCCGTGCACTCCTAACCCCGATAGGAGGGAGACGTGAGTGAGTGGGTGCGACAACATGTGGTGAGTTGGAGCGCGTTCGGCTCCTGGCTGGGGACGTCGAAGTGGAATCTTCTGATGGCTCCGAGTCGTCTGAAATCGCAAGTAAAAACCCAGGGTGTCCACACCTCCTGAGGTAAGCCTCGTATTACGTCTGAGGAGTGATCCTTAAATTGCTCCAGATCAAAGTAGTCTCGTGAATTAGGTGAGCTGGTGCCTTACCTTTTCCTGCCATAGTCTCAGATAACCTGTAAAATTATGATGAGTAATTTGGTTTCTCATAGCTCATGGTAGTAATAGTACAAGTAATAGTAACAGTATTTATAGTAGTGATAGCAGTAGAACTAGTGATCAATAGTGTCAATAATAGTATCAGAAATCAATAGCCTCGTCGAATAACAACAAATAGAAAGGTTCTTTTAATAAAACTCTAGACCACACAAAGAAAATTTTACAAATCATAAATTTCAAACAGAGAAGGGTCCAAACATGACCTAAGGTCCAAGCTGGAATTTACACGTCCGCTAAATTCATGATTACATTGATCAAGTGTAATCATCAATTTACCCAACTCGATAATCCTAATACTTTCCATAAGGGTGGTCCTAAGGTTTTAGGGTTGTAGCCTAGGGGCTACTATGGTATTCCCGACTTCTCTACAACCTTTGGCTCTGATACCTATCTGTCAGACCCCGGGCCCAGGTAGGGTGGGACGTCACAGACTAGGAATACATATGGCAGTGGAAACAAACCATCATAAGAGCAAAGGAGATAACTTCACATGGCATTAAAAGTTTAAAAATCAACCCTGGCTAGAAACAGATTTAGCCCTCAAATTAAATTGTACATCCAACATAAGGACAAAATATATAGATTAACAATAATTAAAAATTGTTCAGATTGTTTTAAAAATCAGACAAGCCAATTCCATGGTCATAGTGCTAGGTCAAGGTCTTCAATAATAGCTAGAGTCCCTTCATGGATTACCTTAAACATGCTCAAAAAGACATTTGTGTCAACTAAAAAGTTGATGAATTCAAGTTTTTAAAGTTTAAAAACAAGGATTCATTAGAACCCACACTTTATTTAAAAGTCATAGTATCATCGTTGTAGGGATCACAATCAACCCTGCACTCAGCCCCGGCTAACCTCTTCAAAAATTGTGTTACCGGTTAAATCCCCTTGGGAGAACTGAGCCTCAAACAAGTGGACTGTACCTACCGGATGGTCCACCATAGTATCATAAAAAATTTGTTACATGCCACAAATGACCCCGCAGGATCTCAGTGTGGTACCCTTCCCGTTCATCATGGAAGGCACTGTGTGTGGGGATTCCCTAAGTAGATCTACCCATATAAACAAGTGGTTCACAAAAGGATTAATGATTGTGATACAAGTATCAATAACTCTCAACATAACCACAATATATAGCATTACAATATAGCACTGAAATAGTTTAATTTAAATAGAGCATGCTTCATCCCACGAACAATAGTAAAAAGGGAAACACTTAAACTCACCTTAAAATTTCAAGCAAAAAGGGTCTCTTCATGTGCCGGGAAAAGTCTTAAGTCTAGCACCCTACCATTCAAATTTAAGTGTTAGTCTACAAATTCTACGGTTATTAAGATGGATTAGGTGTGTTATGAGGTTAATGTCTTAATAGCTTTTGAATTGCTAAGTCTTTATATAAAAAGTTTCCTTTTATAGAAAGACGGGGTTTCTTAGAAAAGAATACATGATTTACCATGTTAAATCACCTATATAAGTTAATTTGAGTCTTTGAAATGATTCTTAGTTCAAGGGGGTCGGTTTATTGAAGTTTAGAAAAATTTACAGTTTAGTCCTCCAAGTTTTCAAAATTTACAATTTCTACCCCAAAGTTTGATTTCTTGCCTTTAATGACTTTTATGGCCGAATATTAGTTTCTTAGAGTTAGGTAACTGATTTTAAGTAATTTTATACCAAAAATTCATAATTTAGTTCCGGGTTATATATTTTTATGTCTTCCGTTACCGGTTACGGAAAAACCGAAGAATTTTAACGGTTAAGAGTTGATTTCCATAGCTTTAGCCTTATATCCATTAAATATTATTTTAAGGACTTTATATAAGTTTTTAATCTGTTAAAAATGTATTTCAAGCTCCTTTTAGGTGGAAGTCTACGTTTTAAGTTTTACCCGTTAAAACGCGTTTTTACCCGAAATTGACTGTTCAAAAACTTTTTGACCCGTTTTTCACCATCATTAAGTCATATAGATCCTAACTTACTGAAATAACATGTTTTCCGTAGATTCTTGGTTTATTCTTTTATTTCTAAGATTATCTTCCAAACGTTACCCGGTTAAAACCCGTTTTTAACTAAAATATCCATTTAACCCATTCTTTGATCATTTATTCAACAAATCCGATCCAAATACTTTTTTAACCCATTTAAGAAATCTATGTTTTCTTGTTTTTAAGTCATTTTACCACTTTTCGGGTCCCCAAAAATGTCCAAAATTTAAATGGTTAAATAATATTATGTGTAGTATTATTTTATAGTGTAGTGTTCTAGGGGGTATAATTTGGTTAGTAGTTAATTATTATGCATGAACATGCATGCACTAACCGAAAATTAAGTGTGTATGCACACATTTTAATTGTTTCAACTATGATTTAATTTTACAAAGGTGACCAATTAACTTTCCCGGGACACTAAGATTTCCCTAACTAATGCTTGATCTAGTTAAATCATCACAAAAAAGGCACATGAAATAACAATAAAGACAATAATAGCCTTAATAATAATAATTCTAATAATAATATTGTTAATGATATTAACATTAATAATTTTTGAACGGGTAATGATGCAGGTTGGTAAGGTTAGAATTTTGACCTAAAGGTCGGTTGTTACATTCTCCCACCATTTAGGAAATTTTGTGTTGAAATTTTAGCTTCGCTCAGATTCGGTACGGGTGGGTTTTAAGAGGTGCGAATAACTCTTTCTCATTTCATCTTTTCGCTCCCAAGTGAATTCAGATCCTCGCCTAGAATTCCATCTTACCTTGACCTTGGGTATGCGACTTCGTCTGAGTTTCATGACCAGTCGGTCAGTGATCTCTATGGGTTCTTCCACGAAGTTCAACTTATTGGTTATCCTAACTTCCCTCAATGGTATCTCCGAGGTCTTGTCTACCAGGCACTTCTTAAGGTTTGACACGTGGAAGGTGTCATGTATGTAACTTAACTCCTGCGGCATCTTTACTTTATATGCCACGAGTCCAACTCTTGCTAGTATCTCAAATGGTCCAACGTATCTCGGGCTTAGTTTTCCTTTCTTTTCAAACCTCACGGTACCTTTCCATGGTGCCACTTTCAGCATTACCTTATCACCAACTTGAAACTCTAAAGATTTTCGTCTTCTATCAGCGTATTTCTTTTGACGATCCCCGGCTGCTCTCAAACGCTCCTTAATTTCAAACATCTTGTCGATGGTTTTCAACACGATGTCGGGTCCTATAACTTGGTTGTCACCAATCTAATTCCAATTCAGTGGTGATCGGCATTTTCTACCATATAGGGCCTCATACGGAGTTGCCTTTATACTTGTGTGGTAACTATTATTATTGGAGAACTCTACCAAAGTAAGATGGTTGTCCTAGTTCCCACCAATGTCAATCCCGCAAGTTCTTAGCATATCTTCCAGGGTTTGAATGGTTCTTTTTCTCTGGCTATCGGTTTGTGGGTGGTTTGCAGTGCTTAAATCTAAACGGGTTCCTAGCGCTTGTTGGAGTGATCTCCAAAAACGTGAAATGAAGCAGCTATCACGGTCAGAGATAATTGACAAAGGCATACCATGCCTGGTCACTATTTCATCAATATACAATTGAGCCAATTTCGTTAGGTCGTAGTCTTCCCTAATCGGCAAGAAGTGAGCTGATTTGGTTAACCTATCCACTATTACCCAAATGGCGTCATGACCTCTAAAGGTTCTGGGTAGCTTTGTGATGAAATCTATTGTGACTTTATCCCACTTCCACTATAAAATTTCAGGCGGTTGCAACGTCCCTGATGGTTTCTGGTTTTCAGCCTTCACCATGGCACACGTCTAACACTTGCTCACATAAATAGTGATGGATTTCTTGATCCCAGGCCACTAGAAAAGGGCCTTTAGATCATGGTCCATCTTGTCACTTCCAGGGTGAACCGAGTACCTAGACTTGTGGGCTTCGTCGAGGATTACCTCTCTAACTCCCCCGTGCTTTAGTAACCACGTTCTCTCTTCATATTTATATATACCATCGTTGTTCAACTCCAATCGCTTCTCCATTCCTGTGAACATTTCCCCCACTAGCTTATCTTCCTTTAGCGTTTCACCTTGTGCTTTCTTTACTCTTGCGATAAGGTCGGTGTACACACTCATCCTTAAGGCATGGACGCGTCAAGGTTTTTTCCCTTCTTTCCGGCTCAAGGCATCGGCCACTACATTGGTTTTACTAGGATGGTAGCTTATCTCACATTCGTAGCCATTCAGTAACTCGACCCATCTTCGTTGGCGCATGTTCAGCATCTTTTGATCTAGAATGTGCTGCAAACTCCTATGGTCAGTGTAAATAATACACTTCGTGCCATAGAGATAATGCCTCCACATTTTGAGTGCAAACACCATGGCACCCAATTCTAGATCATGCATTTTATAGTTTTTCTCATGATCGTTTAGTAGTCTCGATGCATAAGCGATTACTTTATTGCGTTGCATTAGCACACATCCTAGTCCTTGGCGCGAGGCATCACAATAGACCATGAAATCCTTAATTTCTTCTGGGAGAGCAAGGATAGGTGTACTACACAACTTCTCCTTAAGTGTTTCGAACGCTTCATTCTACTCTCGTTCCCACACAAAGGTTGTGTTCTTCTTTGTTCATAGCAGTCAATGGTTGCACAATGCGCGAGAAGTCTTTGATAAACCTTCTATAGTATCTGGCCAATCCAAGGAATTGCCTTATCTTGATAGGAGTTTCAGGAATTTTCCAATCCTTAATCGCTTCAATCTTAGAAGGGTCAACTTGAATCCCATTCTCATTTACCACATGCCCTAAAAATTAGATCTCTCGCATCCAAAATTCACATTTGGAGAACTTGGCATATAATTGTTCATTTTTAGCAGCTCAAGAATCAGTCTAAGGTGTTTCTCATGCTCTTCTTTACTACGGAAGTAGATCCAGATATTCTCAATAAACACGATCACGAACTTGTCAAGATACGGGCGACATACACAGTTCATGAGATCCATAAACGCCGCTAATGTGTTACTCAATCCAAAGGGCATGACTAGATACTCATAATGTCCGTATCTCGTCCTGAAGGCCATTTTGGGTATCTCTTCTTCCCTTATCTTCAGCTGATGGCATCCCGATCTTAAATCTATTTTAGAAAAGTAGCTAGCTCCCTGCAAAATGATTGAATAGGTCGTCAATCCTTAGGAGAGGATAACAATTCTTTATCATCAGCGTGTTTAGCTCCCGGTAGTCAATGCACATCCGTAGAGTTCCATCCTTATTCTTCACGAATAAGACCGGTGCACCCCATGGAGAGACACTCGGTCGAATAAATCGCTTGTCAAGTAGTTCTTGGATCTGTAGCATTAGTTCCTTCATCTCGGGGAGGGGCGAGTCGATATGGTGCCTTAGCTACTGGTGCAGCACCAGGTAGTAGGTCTATTTGGAATTAGACTTGTCGGTTCGGAAGGAGTCCCGATAGATCTTCAGGAAACACTTCTGGATATTCAGAAACTACTAGAATATCCTTAATTTTCTTCTCCTCTTTAGCATTCATTACATAGACCATGAAAGCTGGACATACCTTCTCAAGGCTCTTGGTATCCTTTAGATGGGATATCATAAGGCATAGCATGTCACTTCCTTCTCCAAGAATCATTGGTACTCTCCCGTCATTCAATGGTATCCTAAGCAGGCGTTCCTCACAGACGATTTCAACTCTATGCTTAGCCAGTCGGTCCATACCAACAACCATATCGAATCCTCCTAGCTTAATAGGCATCGGGTTTATCTTAAATCTGCTACCTTTTAGATTCATTGAACAATCCTTGATGACTTCATTAGTTTCTATAATGTTACTGTCGGCTAATTCTACGGTAAACGGATCAGTCAAGATACATGCACTCAAGTCAATCAAAGGCTTAAAAGCACTAGAGACAAAACTAGCAGTTGCTCCAGTATCAAAGAGTACAGTAGCAGGATGGTTGTTTATAAGGAACGTACCATTGACCACATTAGGTTCCTTGCGAGCATCAGATGGTCCCATCATAAATGTTTGTCCCTTAGGCTTGTTAGGTCTCGCATCCTTGTCTCTTTCCAGCTTGGGGCATATTTTCCTAATGTGTCATGGGTCTCCACATTCATAACACTGCTTACCCGGCGTGAATGTGCAATCCTTGATCATGTGGCCGGTTCCCTTGCACCTAAAACAAGGCATTGGGTTGCACTCCCCTTGATGGTGCAATTTGCACTTGTTGCAATAAGGGTTTGTGCCTACATATAGCCTTCGTGCCCTTCCACCTTGATCGTCACGCCTCACACCTTCACCTGCTTTCCTGCTCAAACCACTACTGTTACCCATCGCCTTCTTGGCATCAACCCATTTTCTCTTTCTTTACTCAGTTCTTCCCTGCTCTATCCATTCAGCCCTAACCAGGTCATCAGTTAGGCTGCTAGTGAGATCCACTACGGCTTGTAGGGTCGTAGGCCTGGAAGACAGACCATTCCTTGAACCCTAGGATGTAACCCCCAGATAAATCGGGCTACACCTTTGGCTTCTAGGGTCACCAAGTGGGGCACCAGTCTGGATAGGGCTAGAAACCGGTTGATGTACTCGGTGTAGATTGGCCATTTCATATCTAGGCCTAAGAACTCAGATTCCAGTTTCTCCAGCTGGTTGATCGGACAGTACTCGTTGATCATCAATTCTCTGAACTCTGCCCAACTCATACGGCCTGCAGCATTTCTTCCTCAGGGCTGAATGATGGTTTTCCACCATTCAAGCACTAATCCTTTCAGGGATTGGGAGGCGATTCATACCATGTGCTCCATCTTGCACTCGCTTATGTCTAGTACCGTCTTGATCTCGTCCATCCAGCGGTAAGTCTCGATAGCACCCTTAGTGCCATAGAATTTTTGGGTTTGCAAGCCATAAACGTCTTGTATGAGCACTCAGTCTGGATTCCATCGGTATCATCCTGGTGATCTTCCCCGTTTCCAGTGGCATTGTCCCGATCCGTATTGATCTGAGCAATGATGGTGGGTTTGGCGTTAGCGATTTGTTGCGCCACAATGTTTGCGATTCTTTTGCCGCTTCCGGGTTATTGATTACTGGCGGGGTTGGGGATCGGTTTCCTTCTCGTCCAGGCTCCTCGCGGGGGCCTCTGCCTGTTCCTCTCCTACCCACACGGGCTCCTCTTCTTGGCGACATTGTAATTTCAAGACAAGCAACTCATTTAGCATCATATAATAGGTTTCGATTATCCTAACACATTGATTACCCTAAAGGTCATGCCAACAGTTGCACAAAAATCATAGTATATGAATAACATGAGATAATTGGTAGTTTCATTAAGCATGGTTGGGGAGTTTATTCCCGAGCAACCGAATTGTTTCCCTCAAGCTTGCGGAGTTACATACTCCATAACAACTTACCCTGGAAGTTTAGTATCAGATAGCAATAGTTTCTTAAACAACCATAAGATCATCCATCATAGAGATTAAAATAAAATATATGTCATGGTTCATAACTTGGAAGGTACCATTACCCCCATAATAAATAATAATAGTATTAGTTAATAATAGAAATTGTTTCCTTCAACTGTCTTAGAGACAAATAATCCCATTTTCCCCACCAGGCCTTTACATCCCCTTCTTTTTCATCCATCCTAGCTACCCTAAGTTCTTCTTTTTCTACTCTTTCTCCAACCATCGTACCCCTTGTGAAGCCATCATGGTCTGAAGCTGGGCAGATTGTGAGGACTGAGTGGCGTGCTGAAGAGTCAACTCATGACGATGGACGATCTTCCAAATCTCGTCCAGTGTAGCGTCGGAGGGACCTACATCACTTGCCCAATGGCTAGACTGGGAGTACCGGTCACTAGCTAGTACACTAGGACCATCATACATGTTGTGCCTAGCTGGCATCCAATGCTCGTCACGCGGGTGGTGTTGGAGTGGGTCAAATGGTTGTGGGGCCGGTATCGGTCTCCTAACTGGTGGAGGCGGAGGAGGAGGCATCCTGAAAGAAACTGAAGGTCCCGACATAACACTCTTTCGGGGGCAGGTAACAGTCCGTGTACCCCTATCCTCGATAGGATGGAGAGGTGAGTGAGTGGGTGCGACGACATAGTTGGAGCGTGTTCGACTCCTTGCTGGGGATGTCGAAGTGGAGTCTTCTGATGGCTCATAGTCGTTCAAAGTTGCAGATAAAACCCCAGGGTGTCCACACTTCCTAAGGTAAGCCTCATATTCTGTCCGAGGAGTGATCCTTAAGCTGCTCTCGATCGAAGTAGTCTTGTGGACTGGGTGAGCTGGTGCATTACCTTTTCCGGCCATAGACTTGGATAACCTGTAAAATCATAATGAGTAATTTGGTTTATCATAGCTCATGGTAGTAATAGCATATGTAGTAGTAACAATACTTATAGTAGTGATGGTAGTAGAATCAGTGATCAATAGCGTTTATAATAGTATCAGACACCAATAGTCTCGTCAAACGACATCAATAGAGAGGTTACTTTAAATAAGACTCTTAGACCACACAAAGAAAAATTTTAGAAATCATAAATTTCAAACAGAGAAGGGTCCAAACACGACCTAAGGTTAATGCTGGAATTTACGCGTCCGGTAAATTCATGATTACGTTGATCAAGTGTAATCATAAATTTACCCAACCCGATCATCCCAACACTTTCCATAAGGGTGGTCCTAGGGCATCAGGGTTATAGCCTAGGGTATATATGGTATTACAGACTTCTCTACAACCTTTGGCTCTGATACCAATCTATCACACTCCGAGCCCAAGTAGGGTGGGACGTGACAGACTAGCAATACATATGGTAGCGGAAACAAACCTTCATAAGAGCACAAAAGGAGAGAATATCACATGACATTAAAAGTTTAAAATAATCCCTGGCTAGAAACAGATTTAGCCCTCAAATTAAATTGTACATCCAACATAAGGACAAAATGTATATATTGACAATAATTGAAAATTGTTCAGATTGTTTTAAAAATCAAACAAGCCAATGCTATGGTAATGGTGCTAGGTCAAGGTCTTCAACAATAGCTAGAGTCCCTTCAGGGATTACCTAAAACATGCACAAAAAGAAATTGTGTCAACTAAAAAGTTAGTGAATTCAAGTGCTTAAAGTTTAAAAACAAGGATTCATTAGAATCCACATTTTACTAAAAGCCATAGTATCATTGTTCTGGAGATCACAATCAACCCTGCACTCAGCCCCAGCTAGCCTCTTCATAAATTGTGTTACCGATTCAATCCCCTTTGGGAGAACTGAGCCTCAAACCAGTGGACCATACCTGCCGGATGGTCCACCGTAGTACCTTATAAAACCTGTTACATGCCACAAACGACCCCATAGGATCTCAGTGTGGTACCATTCTTGTTCATCACACATTTGATCTCAATATGGGTATTGAGTCTCCTCAGTCTCAAACCCATAAGCTCGAAACCCAAACTAAAAGCCCTCAAGGTGAGTATCTATACTCCTCTGAGCAGCCAAAAAGGGACAACCCCACCATAGGCTCAATGCATGTAGACATTGATCAAGGTGGCGGGTCATTAGGTTTAACCTCTCTATCCTTTATTGACTTTCTCTTCAAAACTGATAAAGTGATTATGTCTCTTCATGGCAATGAAGTTGATCTACAACACTCTCTCAAATATCAATAGAGCCTAGAGAGACCTCTTATCTCTAGCCCTCATCAGCAAGCCTTTATTGAGGTGAGTCCCACTGATGTGGAGGGGACTCATGCAAATTTAGCTACCATTATAGAAGGTGCCTCAATGGAACTTCTGGACAGTGGTAACATTTCTGAGACTGAATTTGCGGCAACCATGCCTTTTGATGACTCTAAATGAGACATCACTACGTAACGGAAACCAGGGTGCCAAGAAACCACATCTGGTGGTGAGGATGAACATACCAGGTATGTTAGCTCATCTCCCTATGATTCTTCAAAAGAAGATAAGGGAAGTCTACAACTCACCAATCAAGACCTGCTTTCTAAAGTCTCAAATCTTGAATCCAATGTTAGGATTTTAGAGGATAGGTCTGCCACTCAGCAACTTGAGATTGACAGTGTCAAGGCTCAAGTAGCTGAGAAACAGATTGAGAGATCAGTTAGGCATGTACCCATTCAGGTCTCCTTGACCTCTTCCTCCAGCTCATCTAGCTCTCAAGATGCTGCTACCAAAAAGGGGAGAGTGTTCAGAGACAGACAACTGAGGAACCACTAAGCCAAACTTCAACTTCAAGATATTTGGCTCCCATTGTAACTATCTTTCCTGAGCCATCCTAAGTTGTACTGTAAATATACCCAAGGATGCTCAAAGATCTCTATAGGCTCTTCTCCAAGTTCCTAGTGAGATCCTCTCTAGATCAGCCTAGCCTTGATGCGACTATAATGTACTTTAGAGTTGAAGAGCTTCAGAGGATAAGTGCACCCTCTACCACTGTGGAAGAAGTTGGTCAACCTAAGGTTCAAATGGAACATGAGATTAAATTCAAGTGGAAATGAGGATTGATGGCCCAGCAACCAAAACAGTTGGGATAGATACTGCACTCCCTTAAACTTCCGAAACTGAAGTCAAAGCCTCAGAAGAACAAACTAAATCTTCCGAAGCTGAGTTAGAAGTTGCGGAAGGACTGTTCTCCTTGTCCGAGGATCTAATCATCACAAATGCAATTCTAGAGCTGACATCTGAGGTGAATAGTGGGGACTTTCTCAACCAACCCCTAGCTAAGACACCTTCACTACCTCTCTTACAATCTAAGCCCTTCTTCCAAGAACCACCAAAGTCAAGCACTTCCAAAGATGATAAAAGAAAGATGAAAATGACTACGGAAGAGCTTCAGGAGGAGGAGAGAATTGAAAAGCTTAAAAGGAAAGGTAGACTTCCAACTGGGAAGTTGTTAGCTGTCAGTTCCAAAGCAGTTGCAGCCGTGGTTGCAAAAGTAGCTAAGCGATGCCAGGTCGGTCGACTGGGAAGTTGTGCGTACTCGGCCTAGGCGGGGAGTACTCGGCCTAGGCGGGGAGTACTCGGGGAATACTTGGACATGGCAAATTATAAAGAAATTGATTTTTAAGAAAATATATATATATATGTCAAATATAATAAGTTTACAAATATTTATAACATATTATGTGAAAATCAATATATATTAAAAGAATATGTTTACATATTATAGTAGTTTAAAATATTTATTTTGTAATATGTATACACATAATAA
>BJCM01206527.1:0-24980 GCA_018326385.1 Flaveria bidentis | reverse complement strand
AGGTTCCTTATTATGATGTATGTTTATCTTTCCTGTGGCTTTACGATGAATGTTAATGAATGAATGAAAGTAGTATGTAACGTAAAGCGAAAGATAATGAAAGAGGAACATGAAGTAAGAATGCATGCATTAATGAACGATGAAAGTAATGAAAGTCTTGCAAGCATAGTATGTCGGGACACGCCATTAAAAGGTGTTAGCCCAACGGTGTGCGGGTTAGCTACCCCGGGAGGATGCACATCGGGGTCTTTCTTTGTGATTGACCATTTGTATGGAACCATTGTTGCTTGCCTTAGGTACTGTGACCAGAGGTGTTGGGCACCGTGAATGAAGGTCTATTATAGGCTTAGGTCCAGTACTATGAGCATGAAGGGTATAGCACATGACAATGGTATACCTGAACTTTACCTTAGAACTGTGGCCAGAGGTGCGGTGCACCGTGAATGAAGGTCTATTATAGGCTTAGGCCTAGTATCATGAGCATGAAGGGTAAAATTCATGGTGATGAAGAAAGGAACAAATGTAATGATGAACGAACAAATGAATGAATGGAAGTTAATGAAAGATGAAGATAATAACTATTATCTATGTGTACGTATGATGTATGATCGCATAAAAGTAATAAACGGTTTTAACGAAAGAAAAGTATGTTTTATCATTAAACTAGAACTCACTCAGCAACGCTGACTTTGATGTGTTTCCAGTTGGTGGGTAATGATTGCTGAGGGTGGCACGAGGTGGCTACTTAGCTCTTTTGGGATGACATCCATTTATTTAATGCTTTTGTGATGTAATGCAATAATGTATTTTGTAACTGATTGACGATGTATTATTTGGCAAAAGTTTTTATAATGAAATGAGATGTCATTTTGAATGTTTCTGTTGTAATATTTGTGTAAAAGAAATGAAAATGTATGTTTTATGTGCAATGATTCACCAGCTGTAAGCGTCTCGGGAACGGGGCCTTACAGAAGTGGAAATTGGCTAGGCCACAAGAACTTAAGCTATTAAAAAAACTACACTTGGTCTCTAGTTGATTCTCCACTGGGAAAAAAATATTGTTGGTGTTAAGTGGTTGTTTAAGACTAAAATTGGCTCTAATTAAATTATAATAAAGCACAAGGAAAGGTTGGTTGCTAAGGATTTTTATTCATAACAAAAGGGAATAGATTATTAGGAGATAGTTGTTGTAGTTGCTTGGTTTAATTTGAAACTATCAAAGTAATCATTGTTATGGCTGCTCAAATGGGGTGATATGTTTAACAACTAGATGTGAAGTTTGCCTTTTTAAAAAGTGATCTCTTTGAAGATATGTATGTTGAACAACCAAAGGGATATGTAATGGAAGGAAAGAACTATATGGTATACAAGTTGCATAAAGGCTCTATACGTTTTTGAAGCAAGCTGCCAGAGCTTGGTACTTGAAGAGTGATATATACTTTAGCAAGCATGGTTACAAAAGGAACTATAATGAACCAACTCTCTGTGTGAAAAAGAACTCAAGCGAGTGATGTGATATATGTTTGTCTTTAGGTTAATGATATTATACGTACATTTTCAAATGTTGCCTTGATTATAGAGTTTAAGCATAGGTTGAAGCAGATTTTTGAGATGACGGAATTAAAATTACTAAAACACTTATTAGGTCTGGAGATTAATCATACTAAGGAGAGTATTTTTCTTATATCAGGTGAAGCATGCTCCAAATCTCTTGAAGCATTTTGGGCTAACTGTAAATAAACACAAAAGGAAATCCCATGAACATAAATGAGAAGTTGTATAGTTATTACACTCCTAAAAATTTTAATGAAGAAAATTACAAGAGTTTGGTTGGTGTCCTCATTTATCAAACTCATACAAGGCTTGATACAACATACATAGTATGTATGGTTTCTAGAGTTGCCATTAATGACACATAAAAGATCTGTTTGATGAATACTAAAGTATTTGATGGAATAAAAATATTTAGAATATGGTACACAAGAACTGAGAAGATAATCTATCTGGGCGAGTAAAATTGATAATCGAAAGAGTTTATCAACCTATGTTTCTTTACTAGTGTGTCATTTGGAAAAACAACACATAGTTGCTTTATCAAATAAGCACTAAAGTCGAGTATGTTGTTACCACTAGTGCAATTTAGTATAAGTAATCCCTTCACTTACTCTCAAGCTGCTAAATTTAAGAAGTGGCAATTGGCTAGGCAACAAGAACTATAAGCTATTAAAAACTACACTTGGTTTCTAGTTGATCCTCTACTAGGAAAACATATTGTTGGTGTTAAGTGTTTGTTCAATACTAAAATTGGCTCTAGTTAAAGTATAATAAAGCACAAGGCAAGGTTGGTTGCTAAGGATTGTTATTCATAACAAAAGGGAATAGATTTTTAGGAGATATTTGATGTAGTTGCTTCGTTTAGTTTGAAACTATCAAAGTAATCATTGTTATGGTTGCTTAAATAGGATGGTATGTTCAACAACTAGATGTGAAGTCTGCCTTTTTAAAAGGTGATCTCTTTGAAGAGATGTATGTTGAACAACCAAAGGGATATGTAGTGGAAGGGAAGAGCCATATGGTATACAAGTTGCATAAGGGCTCTATACGTTTTTGAAGCAAGCTGCCAGAGCTTGGTACTCGAAGATTGATATATACTTTAGCAAGCATGGTTACAAAAGGAACTACAATGAATCAACTCTCTATGTGAAAAAAACTCAAGCGGGTGATGTTATATATGTTTGTCTTTAGGTTAATGATATTATACGTACATTTTCAAATGTTGCCTTGATTATAGAGTTGAAACAGATTTTGAGATAACAGAACTGAAATTACTAAAACACTTATTAGGTCTGGGGATCAATCATACTAAGGAGGGTATTTTCTTATATTAGGTGAAGTATGCTCTAATCTCTTAAAGCATTTTGGGCTAACTATAGATAAAACAAAAGGAAATCCCATGAACATAATTGAGAAGTTGTATAGTGATTATAGTCCTAAAGAAGTTAGTTAAGAAAATTACAAGAGTTTGGTTGGTGTTCTCATTTATCAAACTCATAGAAGAGTTGTATAGTATGTATGGTTTCTAGAGTTGCAATCAATGACACACAAAGGATCTGCTCGATGAATACTAAAGTATATTGATGGAATAACAAATTGGGAACATGGTACACAAGAACTAAGAAGATAATTTGTCTGGGAGGGTAAGATTGATGATCGAAAGAGTTTATCAGCCAATTTTTCTTTACTAGTGTGCGAGTTGGAAGAAACAACACATAGTTGCTTCATCAGTTAAGCACTAAAGCTGAGTATGTTGCTACCACTAGTGCAACATGTCAAGTCATATGGCTTGGAAGGATTCTCGAAGATCTAGGGTTAGGAAGAAATTATAATTATTGAGTGTGATAATAAGTCTACTACTCATTCATCTAAGAATTCGATATTTCATAGTCGTTCAAACATATTAAGCTATAATATCATTTATTAGAGAAATGGTGGAACAAGAGTTGGCGACTTTCGAATTTTATATTACTCGTGAACAAGAAGAAAATATTCTCATTATGTCCCCAAGCAAAGAAAAGTTTGTTTACTTTAGTCACATGCTTGGTGTTTGACGGTTCGAATCAAACGGGGGTGATGAGGTGTGATTAACGTGTTATGTATGGAATCTGCATGGAGCTCATGGAGATATTTTGTGATACATACATACTGTATTTTCGTCTTGATTGTTAGTTTTATCCTTATTAATAGGTATAACAACTATTTTTGTTATGCTAAATGAGTTCTGGGTTGTTGTGTCTATTTCAGTTGGTGATATTTAAGGTGAGGTTTTGTATTTTGTTCATATCCTTATCATTAAAATTTACTGAGCTTCTAGATTGATTTGTTTTTTTGTTTGATTGAGCGTGTGTAAGAGCAGTCATATTTAATTTCCTATAACTATCCACATCTTTATATATTAAAGGAATTATAGTAATATGTGTAATTTGATCCTACATCTGATTCCTCGCCACTTAATTTTTATAGTAAATCATTATGCTCCCCCATATTTAAGGTTGCCTACTTACAAATCTCATAAATTATAGATATGAGGAAGAGATGTGAGGAAGTTTTAAAAAATATACAATAAATTAAAGAATGAAATAAATTATAGGTATGGGAAATGAGATGTAAGAGATTCTTATAATATATAAAATAAATTTAGGGATAATGAATTTTAGATAAATTATAGATATGGGGATAGAGAATTTGTTGTGGATGTTTAAACTCTTAATACCTACAAATCAATGTAATTAATTCCATTCAAAAATAGTTTTCTCCAAGCACTAAAAAAAAAAAAGATTTCTCCAACCTTCTTCGAGCATTCACATCAGCTTCCTAATCCAATATCAACTATAACATGACCAATTGATTATTGGTGTGCATTAGGTGGTGTCATGTGAGGATGGTTTTGTAAATGAGTTTACTAAACCTGATAAATCAAAGGCCTTTTAAATTTGACATAAAAACAATCACCTATTTCATAAACTACACACTAAAGAAAAAAGTAAAATGTTTATATTTGTTATTTTAATTCAAAAATATTTCTTTTGCATTTGTCTTATTATATTATAATTTTTTTTATTTTTCTTCAGATTATATATTTATCGTTTAAAACATTATGAAAATTTTTATATTAAAACGAAATCTTAATGTATGTTAAGGGTTTAGGGTTAACGTGATAGTGATAATTTTTCCTGTACAATATACATGTAAACGTCGGGTGACTGCGACAGGTGACACTACCGTGACAGTCACCACCGGATATGACGTCGACAGACAGAGATCGAAACGCCGGAACCGGAGGAGCTCCGGCGAACGACGAAGACGAAGTTACAGACTACGAGAGCTTTCGACATCATAGAATCAAACAAAATCTTCAAAAGCTACAAGCCCTCGGCATTCTACACCTCTCTCGTAACCTCAAACCCCCGTCAAAACCCAAAAACACCCGTCACAAACAACCGTCGTCTTCATCGTTCACCCCTACAAGACGCTCTTTCAGGTTCTTTTTTCATCTCGTTGACGTTGTTGGATCATCATTTTCAACACCCATTTGTGAAATTCAAAGGGTTTTCTTAATTCTTATTACGTGATTTGTGTTTGGATGCTTTCGATTATTCCTTTTACGATATGATTTGATATTGTAGGCTAAAGGGTATGCCTGCAGCTAGGTATGCAATGAAGAAGATGGATGTGAAACCTGAGGTTTATACTGAAGATCATGAGAAGATGTTGGGTGATCACATAGAAAAATGGAAGCATGTGGTGGGTGGAGATGATGGTGAGAATGAGATGAAGTCTGCTTGTTGTGGGTTTGATGGAAACCGCTGCCATCAATGCAGGTTTTCGAATCTTGTTTTCGATCGAATTTTGCTGTTTGAATGTTGCAGAATTGAGTTATGTGTGTGTTCTTGGTTTCAGATTTAGAAACTGATGGTATAACAATAAAATTTATAGTCCAATCGATTGATCCTTTAGTCGTTATTCGTTAACTCGTGAAATTGTTACTTATGTGATTGATTGTTTACTTTCTAATTAGAGTTCCTTAATCCATTGCTATGTGTATAACAGTTTTAAAAGGGGGAAAGAAACATGTATCCTAAGTCAGCAGATTGCCTTGTGTGACTCTGAGGCGCCTAGGGCCTGTGTGCCTTTGACTACATAGGACTATAAGTAGTACTGTACGTGTGTGAGATCATTTAGTAAATATATATATACACACTCAGCGACTAAATTAAAATCTTTGCAGGCGGAAAATTGCTGGTATTCATTCAAAATGCTGCAAGGGTAAGACTGCCCCAGGGTTGTTCTGTGGCAATTGCCTGTTCAAAAGGTAAGTATGAGATTAAGTGATATTCCTGCAAATAGAAAATCGTCTAACTTTCACTTGAAGTATATTTTTCAATCTTAGTTCAGTTATAGATAGGCAAAAAATAAAAAATAAACAATACTGAACCTTCAAAAACATAATTGGCATTCTGTTTATAACATTCTTATATATGCTTAAACCTTTGCCATTTGTTTGTAATATTTTTTCCAATGTTCTCGTGTCTCATATTGCATTTGTATTAGTTAATTTGGTTAAAATCGAATGAAAAATACTTAAACACAACTACTTTGAGTGTTTGAGTATAAGTATGTGACTGATAATGTTTTGTTTGAGCATGTAAATTAAAAAGTGTGAAACTGCAACCATCTTTGTATCTGTATTGTCCTGTGTTTCACCTTTGATTTTACTCGCCTTTTTTAAGGTTTTTATGGGTCTTATGCAGATACGGCGAGAATGTTCTAGAAGCAAGTGCGAACCCAGATTGGGTTTGTCCCGTCTGTAGGGATATATGCAACTGCAGTTTATGTCGCAGAGCAAAAGGATGGGAACCCATTGGAAATTTTTACTGCAAGGTTAAGCTCTGCAGCCTTATATCATAGTGTGATGTTT
This sequence comes from Flaveria bidentis, assembly GCA_018326385.1. Lineage (NCBI taxonomy): Eukaryota > Viridiplantae > Streptophyta > Magnoliopsida > Asterales > Asteraceae > Flaveria > Flaveria bidentis. The sequence continues at coordinate 18,505 of BJCM01206527.1, read as the reverse complement.
TCAAACAATAAATAAGATGTAACAATTTTGGTTGCATTTTTTAGGCCTTAAACCTTGGTTTTAAGTCAGTGGCTCATTATCTGATTCACACCCATGGCCCTCATCGAAAGCAACATGATCGAGACGATGAAACGTCCAAAGAGTTGGTGCAGGATGATAGGGAACATGTTTTGATCAAGAAAAATATCAAACATCATGATCGCGATCAGCAATGGGAAGGAGACAATGGTGATGTTGTATCCAGATATGAAATGTGTTCCTTGTGATGCTACTGATGACGAGGATTGTTCTAGTGAACATGATTAGACGCAGGCGTAGCAGTTGTAGATTCTTGATTGCTGTCTTTTGAAGTTAATCTTTTTTTGGGTACCACAAGTGATCACAACTTTATAACAAGTCCTGAATTTTTGAAGCTTTAAGATGGAAAACTCAGGTAAGTGTAATGTAAGTTCTGAAAGGTAACATGTTAGAAATGTTGAAGTTGAACTGCTACTGCTACCAATGGAAATTTGTGAATGGCATACAGTTTTGCATTAGAAACTGTAGACGCGCCTATATGAACGTGTAGGATAATGGGTCAACATGAGCATGACATGCAAGGATACTTGATTATAATGGGTCCAAATTCGTCAGTAAATTATGAAATTAAATACTTGATCTTTAATAAGTACCCTTGTAACAAGTATGTCATTTGTTACAAACCTTAAATGTATGGCTTAGGCAGGTTACCTGTTTTAATGACTTAGGCTGATTACCCGTTTAAACAAATTCTAACCACTTGTTTATTATCAGGTTCGTAGTTATGGTTTTAAGGACTTAAGCGGGTTAACAGTCTAAACCACCCTAATTTGTGTATTTTCCTGCGCGTTTGTAGTTATACTTTTATTGATTTACATGTCATGGTTTTATCTTTTTATGTGTTCTTTGTACAAATAGAAGTGCAATATTTGTTTCAATTTAAATGGTCGTCGAACACCTTGGTTTTTTGATTTGAAAACTAACATAAAGCAAAAAGATGAGATGAATTCAACAACATCAAGTAAAACGAAGCTAAGAATATTCAGATTATTGAAAATATCACATCCCAACTGCAAACATCAAGTAATTCGAACTGAATGCACCTTCTACGATCTTTATATTCTTCTTCACACCCTGCACAAGGAAGAAGTTGATACAATTATTTTCTTAGGTTGTATAATAATGAAAGGAAGAAAGTGTAGTTTTTCACATACTGCTGGTAAGAGATTGTGATTCCTCCGGCTGCGGGATCAGCAATGGCGGAAAAGGCTTCATGGGACAAGTCAAGGTCGCCCTTGCAACCAGGTGGCGGGCAGAAATCGGTGATCATTACAGTCACAGTGGGGTTGGAGGTACAAGGGTGTGGTGTACCTAGGTTGGTTCCACCGGTACAAGTCACCTGGAAATATTTTCCACAAGCAGCTCCACCCTGCCATAAATCTTGATTTGCAGCGGCTATCATAACTCCTTGATCTTGGAACCCATAACACGCTGATGCTGTAATAACAATTATAAAAACATGTTCATCAATAATTCATTAGGGAATAATATTCATCTATATCTATATATATTAATGTAGTGTATGATTACGTAAGTATGGAGGGTCATTGATGGTTCCAATCCCAGTATCAGACGACACGATACTTAGAAGGCTCATAACTATGAGAATGCTAGAGTGTGTCCTAACCGACACCATTGAAGTTAAACACGCGTAAGTTTTATGAGAGAGATTTTTAAAGTAGTTGTGATGATTTGAGTGAAAGAGATGGTTATTTATACTACACACAAGTGAAATAAAATATGAAAACGAACATACTGCAACTAGTTACATTGTGCTTCACAATTGATATACTTGAAAAATAACGAACATTGTTTTTTAGTAAATGTCTTTGTCTTCGTCTTTTGCCAAAAAAATAAAACAATCTGCTGGCCAGTTAGAGGAAGAGTTAAACGTACATCAAAATCAATTGACACAATGTAATGTACTCCATTATTCGACTGGCTTTTCGATCGTGTTGGACTTTCATTAGTTCTTCCATCATAAAACTATGAAAATTTAACTCAAAACTTATTATTAACCGTTAGGGGGAGCAAGATCAAGTATGCTAGTAATTAGTTTAAGTTTACGTTGCATGCATGCCTATTTAAAGGCTTTGTCTGGTTATCAATAGAATACATGGTTTCACATAGCAATGTCTTTTGTTCTTCTTGTGATTTCGGGAAAAGTTAACCCTCAATTAGGGTGATCTTGATTATATATGTGCATCCACAATTACAGAGAGATACACTAAAATATAAATGTCATTTTGAGTTTTAGGCTTGTAAAAATACGTCATTTGTTACAAACCTAAAACATATGGTCGTGGTTATATAATATGTTGATAAATGTGGCGGTCATAATGATATGGTTAAGTTATGGCTATATGATATGTTGATAAGTGTAGAATTCTTGATGATCTATTTATTGGTTTTGTTCGTGTAATAAAAACTTTACATTGTCTCAAAATATGTAATTTGTTATTTATTTACCTTGTAGGAATTGAGTTTGATTAAAGTTAGAGTCAATGTTATGATGACACAAGTAAAATGGATGTTGAATGTAATGGTTTGAGAACATTAATTTAATTTAAAAGTGAATTCCACGGCATATTGTGTACGTTGTTTTACCGATCTACTTCAATAGGTTGTGTAAGACTCAAACAAACATACGAGTGTTTGAATTTTTTGATATGCATGGTAAGGACTTTGATGAACACCATTTATGTATCTTGTAAACGAATATACATGGTTTGGAAAATTAAAAAAAATAGAAATTGAAAGAGGCAATGGGTCGTTTAGCATGTCATACTAGTAATGATTATAATCAAGAAATTTCTCTTGAAATAGATACAGATAGATAAAACTAGATATAACATAGATATATATAATAATGATATCATCTCATACTTAAATCTGGTCAATCAATCAAATAGTAAGGTGACTAGTTCGTCGTTCGATCTTTTTATGAAAATAGTGCATAACATTGAAATGGTCATTATGAATGATGACTTTACTACATAGAAAATGCCAAAGATAGGACAAAGGTTATCGCCATATTATGGGTTTCATTGTTTCAACACATAGGTAGATATATTAGGAGCTATTTGGTAGCTGCTTAATGATTTATTAAAAGACTATCTCTGAATCCGTTAGCATTCAAAGTGTTTGGTTCACTAGAATAATGTCTTTTAATAATTCATTAAACTTCTTAAACATTCGGCTTTGAACACATGTTGATACCATAAGAGGACAACACTACCCCTTTACCCTAATAAACTTTCTAGCATCTAATATCACCTATGAGCCATGCACGCACCCGACCCAATCTTTAACCGTAGCCCAGTTGCTTACTAGTCTTCTCATCGGAACTGAAGATTTCATAGGAGAATAGAGGGTCTCGCTAGAACTAAAGATCTTGCCCAAGAATAGAAGGTTTTGTCGAACTCCAATCTTCACTCGTTTCCGGCCTCTAGGTCTTGTAGGATCCAAAAGAAACCATAAACCAATTCGATTACTTCATTATTTTTATCTTTCATTTTCTCTTCTCCCCCTTCAAAAAACCTAGATTTGACACCAACCACTGATATTACCTCCACACCCCACTGCTCTCCAATAATCCAACGTCATTTCTCCGATAATCGTCGTCAACCCTAGAATTGGAGTTTGATTTATCAACATTCAAAAAATATTAGTTGTCTTGATCCATTTCAACCAACAATAGAACACCACAACACCCAATGTTCCGCGACAACTAATTCTAGCTCAAGTTCTTCATTTGGTGGATAAGGAGGAAATTGAATACAACTTAAGTATCCTAAATTATGTTTTCAAAACAATTTGCCAAAACACCATCTTCTTGATGTACAAAGATGATGTTTTCGATCGTGTAATCAAGATTTGATTTTCAAGTAACTGAGGAATCCAGATTCTAATTTCATGTAAACCGTAGGAAGATCAAATTATGTAATTGAGTTTTAATTTTCAAGTTAAGAAATGTGTTGTTTTGAACTTTTGATACATTATTTTGATAGTGAATAGCAAAATAGTAATTCTGTATAGTTAATCAAAGGTCTAACAAACATTATCTATTAGTTCAACACTTACTACTTAGAGTCTCTTACCTAATTAAACCTTCTAGTCATTCAATACTTACTAGTTCAAAGGTTACTGAACACCTCTTAATCTAAGATATGAAGGTTAGTCAAGATGTATGCATATGATTTTGATGATGATGATGATAATGAAAGTCATAGGGTTAAACTTCCCAACTAGATTGATAGTTTGAACATACATAAAAGATTTGTCAAGTTACAAAATAATTAATGGAGGAAACAAAATACGCATATGTAACACCCACCCAAAATTTCATATTAATGAGTAAAAAGAAAATAGAAGGAAGTTTATGAGTGAAATAAAGGACAAGGGACTAAAGAGGAGGAGGGGGTAAGACAAAACCCTGACGTTCAGCTATAAAGGAAAAGGGCTCGCCCCTTTTCATTGTTTCTTGCACTAAAAGTCTTACCCTAAGCAGTTTAGAGAGAGATAAGAGTTGTGGTTTTAAAGAAAAAAAGTTGAAAAACAAGAAAAAATGTATTAAATCAATGATATTTATGATGTGTTTAAATAAATAAAGTTTAAAAGACGAGTTCAAGATCTTCTTATTTAAATGTTTTGGTTTTACTTTTGGGGCTAATATACATAATACATGATATATTTTTATCAAAACTAACAGTTTCACACGTAAATGTGACATTTTTATGCTCGGTTATGATGTTTTGACTTAAATGGTGATTAAACTATATGTGTGCCTTGTTTGACAATGAACTCTAGCTTGATGAAATTTAATATCATTGTTATAAACATGACTTAGTTGAAATTGGAGTAAAAGGCGAAGTGTGATAATGGACAATAGGGTTTGAACATCCGCATCAGGTACTGCCACACGCATTAGAATTGTTTGTACAAATATTCCATCTTAACTTATCCAAATTGATCACATAACTTAAATGCATCGATTATCAGTATCCATATTAAATATGGTTACCCACATCAACTTTTGACCCTTTTGAATCATTTATACTTAATTGCGTTTCAACAATTGTTCACATGCATCAACTATTACTCGCATCTACCTTATGTTACAATATTAATGTTTTTGATATAAAAACAAGTCTGTAATGTTGACAAGTGTGATTATGTAATGAAGGTTTCAAGTTTTCCACTACAATGTTTAATTCTAATAATGTATTATGTATGTTTTTATGTTATAATTGATCAACTAGACTTCAAGGATTGGGGACTTGCAATAAATTTTATTTACATTGTTGTATCATTTTTGGAAATTAACATTAAATTTACCGTTCCCATCTATAAGTTTAAGATTTTTTATTTTTTATTTTTTTGCGACAAAGTATGTTAAGCTTGATTTGCAAAATCGGATTGATGATGAATATCTAAATAATAGTTGTATTAATTATATAAAAAGAGGCCGCTAAGAATGTTTATCTAAAAGATGTAACATATTGTTTTAAAAGATTGAAAACCTGTAAAAATATATATGATAATGATTAAGACACTGTTTTATTATTATAAAATTTTCAATTAACATGTTATTATTATTATGTACTTTCTAATAAATTTGATATTATATGTTTATTAGGTGACACATAGCTATTCACCAAGCAACCCAACATGAATATGACTAGACTTGTTTATCAATCATACTATTTAAGCAGGTTCACCAGTTTACACTCAGTTCAAAACTTTTATTTTGTGTTGGTTCGTCCTTGTAGTTTCGATAGGTAGGCAGGTTGCTAATTTAAACCCAACCCTAATTCGCAAAAGCGGGTTTGTGGTTTAAGTTATATCGATTTACATGTTACGGTTTTATCCTTTTAATTAGTTCCTCACTACATAGAGAAGGGCAAGATTTGTTTCAAGTAACAATGTACTAACACCTTGGTTTCTTGATGGGGTAACTTTGTAAAATAGTAACTAATTTTCAAAAGTGTTCTAATTAAGTAACTGAAGTTTTAAAAGTGTTTCAATGAGATCATTCATTTTTATATTTTATACAAAAGTAAAAGTCATAACATATTTTTTAGCATGTTATACTTTTGGATTCAGTTAGAAAATATTTTTTTCTATCTTTTGATGCTGATATAGAACGTTGACGTAAATTTTAGGCACTTTTTTGTATTTTTTTCATAAATAACATGTTTTTTTTATTTTTTAATATAATTTTATATATTGAAAATTCTAAATTAGATAATGACTCGATTTGATCGTTTGGAGGTCCAATTTGAGAAAAATATGCATGAGTGACTAAATTAGAACATTTTTGAAACTTTGTTACTATTTTCTGACATTTTCCCTTTCTTTAATTTGCCAATTAACGTACAACACAAAAGAAGATATCAATTAAAATCAACCACAACATCAAATAACATGGACACTAAAATATTTCAGATTATTGGAAATGTTATAGAGGTCCTGCATCTCGATCCCAACTGCAAACAGTTGTTTGAACTAAATGCAACTTCTATGATCTTTCTTTTCTTCTTCTTCAAACCCTACACAAGGAAAAAACCATATAAATTTGTATAGCTAGGCCGGTTATGTAAATAGTAATACAAATTAAGATTTGATATCTTTCTTATAAATAATGAAAGGAAGGAAATGTAATTGTGCACACACTCTTGGTAAGAGATTGTAATTCCCCCGGCCGCAGGATCAGCGATGGTGGAAAAGGCTTCGTGGGACAAGTCAAGATCGCCCTTGCAACCAGGTGGCGGACAGAAATCGGTGATCATTACAGTCACAGTGGGGCTGGATGTACAAGGGTGTGGTGTACCTAGGTTGGTTCCACCTGTACAAGTCACCTGAAAATATTTCCCACAAGCAGCTCCATCTTGCCATAGATCTTGATTGGCAGCAGCTATCATAACTCCTTGATCTTGAAACCCGTAACAAGCAGATGCTGTAATAACAATTATAAAAACATGATCATCAAAATGTGTAGAGGATAATATTCATCTAATAATATTATGTGTAGATGCAATGGGTTACGTAAGTATGGAGGGTCATTTATGGTTCCAATCCCAGTTTCACATGAGCCGATAGTTAGAAGGCTCATAACTATAAGAATGCTAGAATATGTCCTAACCGACGCCATTGAAGTTAAACTGACTTGTATCTATATCAAAATCAAAACACGTAAATGTTGAGAGAGAGTTTTAAAGTTGTGATGATTTGAGTGAATGATATGGTTATTTATACTATACACAAGTGGAATAAAATAGGTAAAACAAACATACCGCAACTAGTTACGTTGTGCTTTACAAATGATAAACTTGAAAGATAACGAACATTGTTTTAATAAATGTCTTTGCCTTCGTCTTTTGTCAGAAAATGAAACAATCTGCTGGCCAGTTAGAGGAAGAGTTAAACATCAATATCAGTTGACACAATGTAATGTACTCCATCATTCAACTGGCTTTTCAATCGTGTTGAACTTACATTAGTTCTTCAACCATGAAAACTGCTAGAAAATAGTTCCTTGTTACTTCAAGAAATTAGATCATATGGCCACATATCATTCTTTTAATTTATCTTTTTGTCACTTGTTATTTTTATAAACATCATCATCTTATTTTTCCCTCCAAAAGGATATTATATAAACATTAAAACTAATTTATCTCTCTTATCAAATATCAATTTTATTAATTGCAATATTTATTTCGATTTTTTAAAATCAATGTATCTTTTTTAAATTAGATTTTATTAAGAAAATAAAAAATCACATTTTTAATTAAAATAGAACTAATAGTAAATTTTTTTATATAATATGAAATTTTTAAAAACACAAAACCTTTTTGAAACAAAATAATTTAAATCCATCATTTTTTAAAAAATTATAAAAATATGAACTTTTCTAAAAACAACCAGAATAATTACAAATCAAAGTTTCTAATAAAGAAGATTTTTATAAAAATAACTTCTTTTATAAAGGAATCTTAATACGAATGTCTAAAAATGAAACTATATAGATAAGATAGTTAAAAATAATATAATTATTTTAATTTCTTGAACTATTACGTATATAAAATTCATATCTTATATTAAAATATCGTACTGTAAATTTTGTATTTTTTACTAATTATAAACCGTTTAATAAATGAATTTCTAGCATATCTATCTATATATCTATCTGTTTGTTAGTCTATCAATCTATCTATGATAAGGAAAAAAAAGATAATATGTGACGCAATCGTAAGCCTCATCGTATTAACTTTCTTATTTCTCTCTATTATTAAAACTACTATTGAATACTAATAATATTACTCATATCATTTTCAAATTAAAAAAATATATAATTTAATAAATTGAAAGACTATTTATTTTAAATAAAAAACACACTTTTTAAAAACAAAAAAACAACGAACTTAAAAAAACCATTTTACTTAAAAAATGTTTAAAAACCACATATATTTTATACAACAAGAGTTTAAAAAAATATAATATTATTTATTTACTTGAAGTAGCTATTTATAAGTAACTATAATCATATTTTATCTTCAAACATAGTTTTATAATTCATAATTTTTTTACTAATTATTTAATGATTTATTTGTCACATCCCGACGAAAACGTGAAATGCTTAGGTGTAAATTTATAGGCTCAAAACACATTGATCACAAAATATATATAACAAGTAATGTCATATCCCGGCGGAAGCGTGAAATACTTGAGTGTGACTTTTTAGCTCAAAACGCATTGATTACAAAAGAAATATAAGAAATAATATAATAAGTGCCATAACATAGCATTATCATAGATAAATAAGAGTTCGGGTTACATTACAACTAAAATTTTCAAAATCTAACATAAACCTATTACAAAAAGATTTATAACATGCTACATCTTCAGTAGTAGTGGAAGTGCATATCCACAGTCAAACTAAGATCATACATGTTCATAGTTAATTTAACACAAACTTCCCATCACCTCGCAACATCCATTGTAAATATCATATGGGAACATATTACTGTTAGTCATTACGAAAACCTGAAAAAACATACTCAAACAGTTAACATGATGTTGGTGAGAACATAGGTTTGATTTCTTAAACAAAATATATATTGATTCAACAGAAATAAGACTTGTAACCAGACCTATTTATACTAGGGGTGTTGATCGGATAAGTTAATCGGGTTTCGGGTTAATCTTCGGGTTATTAAGGTTTTTGTACATTGAAATTCTACTAGAAACCCAACCCGAATAACAGTCGGTTTAATCGGTTTCGGGTTGTTCGGTAACGGGTTGTTTGGTTCGGGTTTCGGGTATTAAAGAATATACTCAAATTAGTAGATTTTAGTAAGTTTTCATTTGAAATCTTATAATATTAGGGTGATTAAATTAGTTTACTTCTATAATTTATAAAATATGCTTAAATATATATTTATATACAAAAAATTTGATCAATTTGGACAATATAAACAAGTGTATACATATAATTTACTTAATTATAATTTGAGTTGATCGGGTTATTCGGATTTCGGGTTAATCGGTTCGGGTTGTTCGGGTTTTTGAGGTTTGAAATTTTATCCGAAACCCGCCCCGAATAAGAATCGGTTTAATCGGTTTTCGGGTTGTTTGGTTAACGGGTTGTTTGGGTCGGGTTTCTTCGGATACGGGTGGGATTGGATCGGGCGGGTTAATCGGGTACGGATAAAATCGACGGGCCTAATTTATATGCCAATGATTTATAACTGTCACATAAATAAATAAATAAACAGATAATAAAGCATCAAAACATTTATCCCGTTGGTACAGAAAATATTTTCCTAAGTAACGCTACCTATATTCCCAGATGGTTCCACATCCGAACTAATGGTTGTAACGTAAGACAAAATGACAATAAATCTCAGAAAAATCTCATTTATATTAACATCAATCACAAAATAGTATGCTTTTTAGCCCCAAAAAATCATAAATATAAAAGGATCTATGTCACTCAACTTTATTCTAGCAAAAATTCCTTAAAAATATTTATATATGTTAGAAACAAGTATTATTTCTTTAAAAATTAATTTTTTTAAAACAATAGTTACAATGATCCACATGTTCGTTGTGATCCACATATCACAACACAACTATTTGTAGTTATTTTTCTATAATTTTTAGAATATTCAAATAAATGAGTTCAAATATCTATGGGTTCTCAAAATTTACCAAAATTTACCAGGTTCTATATTCCGAAATATATATTACCCATAAAATTTTAGCTTATTAATTCATAATATTAATTTTTCTATGATTTTTACCAGTTTTACAATAGTCAGCATAAATTTCAAAACATCTCCAAAAATTCTGAAATTTACGCAAATAGTTCTAATCTAGGTACCATAATTTATGTAAAGTTTTAATAATTTAACTCACTGTCTAGAGATTTTTTTTTAATTTTCCAATTAACTCACGTATATATGCGAATTCAATCACAAAATTTATTCCATAATCCCTATATAATATATGGATTATTATAAAAGTTTTCTAGATTTTTACTAGATACAAAGATTTTGTATGAATATTTTCTTTTATTTCCTTGAACAAACTATATAAAATAATCTTCTCACTATTGTTACACCAAAATTTGTAGAATGCTATTTCTAATATTTTCTAACAAGTTCTTAATTTTATTCCCATAATCACAGTCGTTGAAGCATTTGATCTAATTTATCAAGAATATTACGGTATTTAACATTTTTTTATTATTTTGTTTACCTTTGGTTATAAAGAACTTTCAAAATTTAAATTTGGAACCTCCATTTCTTCCTGATTTTTAAAGAAAATTAGTTGTTATGTTAATTTCTTATGATCATTCTTGATGAATAAATTTCCAAGGGTTAGATTGTGTGTGTTTATTTAAACACATAAGCATTCTTGAAACTTGTTAGTTATAGACTTTGGAAATCTAACATTTGTTTGTTTGAAGAGAACTAAGTGAATGGTTTGGCTTGATCCTTGAGAGCCCGGTTAAAGTAATAGTTTTTGATGCTTGATCACAACTTGCTGATAGTGAACAAAGGTGATGGTGGTATTGATTGTGTGATATGATGGCCGAGGGTTTGAGAGTGAGAGTGGAAATGGCTGGAGATCGGCCGAGGGTCATGTAATGTCAAGAGGTGTGAGGATGGTGGCGGTTGTGGTGGTATGCGGTTGTGGTTCCATCGGTCGAGAGGTGGGGGATGTAAATGGAGTTGTCATGATTAACTCTAGGTTTAGGATGGTGAAGTGGCTATTATAGCTTGTATTAGTGGGCTATTAGTATGATTGGTGGCAGATTTTTAGGCATGCTTTGTGTCACGTAATGCTTGGTGGCGGATTATGGGAAGGGTTAGTGGCTAGGTGACAATTTTGGTGTTAATGAATCACTTAGTCATTAAGCAAGGATTAGCCGTGGGTTTAAGTGCTTAATTGGGTTTGGTTTAGTATCCTAATGAACTGAGATTAGTTAACATTATATTTACGTTAGTGTTTAAGTGATTAGAGTTTACTTAGTTTTAGTGTTGGTACAAGGTTTCTTGATGTGATTTTGTTTTGTGATGTTTAGTTAAGTTTATCTCTTAATTCATTTTATGTAATTATGATGTTAACATCATTGAAATAACTAATCAAGTAATCTCACTATTTGATATATAAACACATTAATCATGAAATTTACGTACATGAATCCCATGCACATGTAAACTCTTATACATGCATGCAAGCATGTTCACGTAACATATATATAATTACCAGAACATATAAGATTCATAAGGTGTTAGTTAAATAAACATAATAATGGAGTATATACTTATAAAAATTTCCTTTTTGAGTTCTGGTCTTGTAAGTTATGTATCTCCTACCTCACTCCAACATAAAGGCACATACACCTTCTTCCGTATAATGCTTCAAATGGGGCTGCTCCAATACTAGTGTGGTAGTTATTGTTATATGAATATTCTATTAATGTCAAGTGTAGATACCAATTACAACCAAAATCTAATGTTTGAATGGTTTTCTCACTTTATCCATCTGTTTGTGGGTGGTACGTTGAACTTTGATTTACTTGAGTTCCTAAGGCTTTTTACAAAGTCTGCCACAATCTTGAAGTAAACCTACTATCCCTGTCATAAAATATTAATTGGTATCTCATGCCTAGACACATTTTTTTCATATAGATTCAGGCTAATTTCTCCATCTTTTAATCCTCTCTAATTGGTAAGAAGTGAGCTGATTTGGTCAGTCTATCGACTATAACCCATATTGTGTCATACCCACTAGAGGTTCTTGGTAATTTGGTTACAAAATTTGTGGTAATCTGGTTCCATTTCCATTTAGGAATTTCTAATTGTTGCAAATATCCAGAGGGTTTTTGATATTCAGCTTTTACCCTAGAACAAATATCACATTTTTCTATAAATTTTGCAACAGATTTCTTCATTCCAGGCCACCAATATTGGTTCCTTAAATTTTTATACATCTTATTATTTCCTGGATGTACAAAATATCTAGACTTATGTGCTTCCTGTAAGATGGTTCATCTAAGCAGATCATCCTTAGAAATCCAAATTCTCTTTTTAAATCTCAGGATTCCATCTGACATAACTTCTAGGTCTTTAACCTACACTATAGTTTTTAATTCATCTTTTTGCTGGGCTTCTTGATTTTGACTTAATAAATCCGAGCGTAATTCCATTCTCATGGCACGGGCTCGTAATGGTTTGATTCTCTCCTTTCTGCTTAAAGCATCAGCTACTACATTTGCATTTCTTGGGTGATATTTGATTTCACAATCATTATCACCTAGTAATTCCACCCAACCTATTTGTCTTATATTTAACATCTTTTGATCAAATATGTATTGTCAACTTTTATGGTTTGTATAAATTATGCACTTAGTCCCATATAGATAATGTCTCTAAATCTTGAGTGCAAATACTACTGCTCCTAATTCTAAGTCATGAGTAGTATAATTCTTTTTGCTTTCTCTAAGTTGTCAAGATGCATATGCAATTACTTTATATCTTTGCATTAAAGCACATACAAATCCTTGATGTGAGGCATCACACTATACCACAAAATCATCTATTCCTTCTAGAAGAGCTAAAATAAGGGCACTACATAATTACTTTTTAAGAGTTTGAATGCAACATTCTGTCTTTCTCCCCAAACATAGGGCTTGTCTTTTTGAGATAGTTCTGTTAATGTTTGGCCTATTCTTGAGAAATTTTCTATAAATCTTCTGTAATAACCAGCCAAACCTAAGAATTCGTACCTCAGTTGGTGTTTATGGAGCTTCACATTTCTTAATTGCCTCAATCTTTGCTAGGTCAACTTGTATTCCATCTTAATTACTCACATGTCCTAAGAATTGCACTTCACTTTTCTAAAATTCACATTTTGAGAATTTAGCATATAATTCTTCATTTTTGAACAATTCCAAAATCAATCTTAGATGCTTTTCACGTTCCTCCTTACTTTCAAAATAGATTAAGATGTCATCTATAAAAACTATGACAAATTTATCCAAGTAATGTTTTCACACTCTGTTCATTAGATCTAGAAATATTGCTGGGGCATTGGTTAATCCAAATGGAATTACAAGAAATTCATAATGACCATATTTATTTCTGAATGCAGTCTTTGGTATATCTTCATTTTGTACTCTTAACTGGTGATATCCTGACCTTAAGCTGATTTTGGAAAAATAACCAGATCCTTGCAATTGATCAAATAGGTCAGCTACCCTAGGAAGGAGATATCTATTCTTTATAGTTACTTTATTGAGTTCTTTGTAATCAATACACATCCTAAAAGTTCCATCTTTCTTCTTTACAAATAGAACTGGTGCTCCCCAAGGTGATACACTAGGACATATAAATCCTTTGTCTAATAATTGCTGAAGTTGCCTCATCAAAATTTTCATTTCTGTTGGTGCTAAACGATATGGTGATTTGGCAATAAGGGTAGTCCCTGGTACTAATTTAATCTTGAATTCTACTTGACGAGGGGGTGACAAACCAGGTAATTCATAAGGGAATACCTCTGGATATTCACAAATAATAGGAACATTTTCTATCTTTATTTTATCTAGTTTTGTATCAACTATGGGCTAGAAACGCTAAGCATTTCTTTCTTAAATATTTCTGAGCTTTCTTACAGGAGACTATTTTCATAGCACCTCTAGGTTTCTCACCATATAAACAGAGAGTTCTATTTTCCTTAACCAAAGGGATTTTTATCATTCTCTTACCAGAAATAATTTCAGTTTGATTTTTACTTAACCAATCCATTCCTACAACAATATCAAAGCCTCCTAAATCAATAGGAATAAGATGTATATCAAAACAATGATCATCTAAATTTAAAGTACAATTAGGAATAACTTCACTAGCTTTAATTATTTTTCCATCAGCTAATTCTATTATATATATATTTTTTAGTTTCTCTGAGGTTAGATTAAGTAAAGGTTTAAATATATTTGAAACAAAACTACGAGTTGCTCTTGTATCGAATAATACTGATGTGTATTGATTGTTAACAAAAAACGTACCCATCACTACTTCTGGTTTATGTCGGGCTTCTTCAGCTTGCAACACAAATGCTCTTCCACGGGGATTGTTTGGGTTCATTGGGGTTTTGCCTTTTAGTTGTGGACACTTATTGTGAACATGAATCTCATTTCCACACTAATAACAAACTAGTTTAGGGTTTGCAGGGCTCTTACAATCTTGGGACATGCGTTCCTTCTTTTTGCAGTTGTAGCAGATCACCATCATGCACTTACCATGATGATATCTTTGGCAAGTACTGCACCATGGTTGGCATTTTGTCTATGGTTTACTTTCCTAAACAATTCCCATGAAATTTCTCACGGGATTGCAGTTTACCTTCTTTTGCTGATTTCCTCCGAATCTTCCTCTAGAGTTGTTGTTCCATTTCCTCTTCTCTGTTATCTTTAGATTAGTTAGAGATCCATTCCTTATCATTTCATCAATTAGACTTCCTGATAAGGTCACCGCATCCTAAAAAGTCTTTGGCATGACAGAATTGACCATTCCTCTTATCTGTGGTGCTAAACCCTAGATATATCTTCATATCCTTTTAGTTTTTGGTGTCACCAGATGTGACACTAACCTAGAGAGTTCATTGTACCTATCAGTATACTTCCGATGTGTTGCTTCTTTCTTTTCTAATGCCAAAAAATTAGTTTCTATCTTCTCTATTTCATTATATGGGCAATACTTCTCAATTACTAGGTTCCTAAATTCTTCCCAACTTAACCCATTCTTAACGTGCCTCCCTTTTGTTTGAATCTCCATCTTCCACCAAGATTGTGCTTCCCCTTTAAAAGAATATGAAGTGTAAGGCCCCGTTCCCAGGATGCTCGCAACTGGTCAATCATTGCACATATAACATATATTTACATTAACTTTACTAAACCGTGCAGTTGAAACAATTTATACAACCATTTCATTTCCTTTAAACAAACACTTTTTGCAAAATAATACAATGTTCATTACAAAATATCATTCGTTCGCATTACAATTGCAAAAATGTTATCGTATCATAAAATGGATGCCATCCTAAATGAGCCAAGTAGCCACCTCGTGCCATCCTCAGCAACATTGACCTGCAAACTGAGAAATGCATAAAAAGTCAGTGAACTAAGTGAGTTCTAGTTTTACAAAAACATTATATTACCTTTGATTCATTAAAACATTTTCTTTACTATTGCACATGATCACACATCATACGTACATCAAGGTAATAGTTATTATCTTCTTTCATCGTTCGTTTCGTACATTTTGCACGTTTCGAACATTTCGTAGTTATCGCACTTTTCGTACATTTATTATCTTTCACTTCTATCTAGGTCGTGTCATATGCATAACCCCCTCTTGAGCACAAAGCTATATCATCTAGTGTTAAGCAACAAGGACCTCATATCGCACATATAGAGTAGTCACATAGACTAACTCCCCCTGTGTGTGTGAACTCTTATGGGTTAGCCAAAATCGCATGCTACATAACACACAGTAATTACCAAATCGCACATATTGGAGCAGTCATCAAGACTAGCTCCTACTGTGTGTATGAACCCTTATGAGTTAGCCAAAATTGCACGTTGTAAATACACAGTTGAGCTAACAACTCTCAGTGAGTTGTGAACCTCCTTTCATCTACTTGCAAGACTTATCATTCGCTCATTATGTTCCACTTTCATTTTCTTAAATCTTTCACTTCGTTAAGATAATACTATACGTTCATTATCATAATCACACCACGTAAAGTAACATAATTTTACGTAGTGAGGAACATAAGAAAACCTATCATACATAGGCATAACATCATCATACATAACATATACCATCACACATCATCATAAACATCATGCATCATAACATCATGCAGCACACATTCACATACATATACATATGCGCCACAAGCATAAGTCATCATCAAACATAACTGATCCTCCGTGGGACAACAGGGGTTTAGGGGCGGCAGCCCCTGATAGTGGGGTCCTAGGGACAACAGCCCCTAGTGGGGTCCAAGGGGCAACACCCATGGCTGGGGTCGCGCTGCCAGGTCATCGTGAAAATTTTTTATTTTAATACTTTTATATAGTACATTTCCTTATAGAAAAATCGATCTTCCTGTTAAAACTTCTTAAAATCTTGGTCATCTAAAACATATATTTAGTATGCATTTCCAACCCCAAACAAGTTTAAAACCTTTAAAATAGGGGGTCTTGAACTCACCTGGACTCGATGACTAGCTTCTCAATCAAGCTTTCAAAGCAAGAGTTGCACTACACAGCCTGTAGATAAGTTAACACTCAAAGGGGTTAAATTCTACCTAATTTCGCTGCTAATTTAGCTGGAAGCTCAACAATTTCGCTACTAGTTTCGCCAGCAGTTTTTGCTGCTAGTTTTGCTAGCATCTTCGCTGACAGTTTCGCTGGCATCTTCGCTGACAGTTTCGCTGGCATCTTCGCTGACAGTTTCGCTGGCATCTTCGCTACCAGTTTTACTACCAGTTTCACCCAACTTTCGTTGGACAACCCTGTCTGCGAAACTACCTACGAAACTGTAGTTTCACAGACCCATAGTTTCGCTAGACGAATACATAATTTCGTTGGATGAACACCCAGTTTCGTAGAACGGGCTGAAAATTACGAACCAACCTATTTTTGACCCAAAACTTAAATCTTTTACATCCAAAGCCTTGGTTTATCACCGAATAAGCTATATCTATGCTTCTTACATATTTTCTTACACAAAAACGTGAGTTTTGGGCGAATCTTTGCCACTTTAAAAAACCCAAGCCCTAGAATCCGGGTTTACATCAAAATGAATGATTAAATGATGTTTCTTACCTTGATTCTTGGCGTTTTCTTGTTGTTTGGATGCCCACAAACACCGATCTTCAATCCCGTGATCAACCGAGCCTTGAATCTTCAATTCTCTCCACTTTCTCTCTATACACTCTCTCTAGAATTTGGGTGTTGAGTTGCAAATAAGAGCGCTCAAGCTGATCCGTTTATATATATCGGGCGTTCCCGGGACCTTAAACTCGCCAAACACATATCCCGTGAGGTCTACTCAGTCCATACTCCATTACCCGCTTATTTTCTTTAAATAATCTCGGTTAAGCCCATTATTAGTGATTGGATCGTTTCGACTTTATTCCGGGCGTTACAAGTTCACCCCTTATATAGGTTTCATCCCCGAAACCTATTATTCCTGAAACAAAAGTAGGTAATGTTGTCTCATCTCCTCTTCAGTCTCCCACATCGACTCGGATCCCTTCTTGTGCTTCCACTGTATACGCACAAGAGGAACCACTTTATTCATTAGCCTCTTCTCTTTGCGAGCGATGATCGCCATTGGTTGCTCCATATAATTGAGCCTTTTTTCCACTTTAATTCTTCTAGTGGTACCACCATATCCCCCTCTGCTAAGCACTTTCTTAAGTGAGATACATGAAATGTCGGATGAATTCCACTTAACTCCAACATATAGGCCACCTCTCCTACTCGAGCAATAATTCAGAAAGGCCCTATGTATCTTGGGCTCAACTTGCCCTGCTTCCTAGCCCGAATGATGCCCTTCCAAGGTGAGACTTTCAACATAACTCTATCACCCACCTAGAACTCAATCTGTCTACGTTGTTTATTGGCGTACAACTTTTGCCTATTTTTAGCTGCCTTCATAAAGGATTTGATCCTTTCCAGCTTCTCAGTCGTAGCCTCGACCACCTCGACGCTCCCTAACTCTTTATGGCCAATATCACCCCAACAAGCGGGTGTTCTACATCTCCTACCATATATCATCTCATAAGGGGGCATGCCAATGCTGGCATGGTAGCTATTGTTATATGAGAACTCGGCTAACGGTAA
>BJCM01206526.1:0-19364 GCA_018326385.1 Flaveria bidentis | reverse complement strand
TTGGGAATCTGAGAATGAAATGAAAAAGAACTACCCTCAATTATTCCGGAAGTATGAGGATTCGAGGTCGAATCCTTTGTAAGGGTGGTAGACTTGTAACGCTCTAAAACCAATGATTATTATAAAGTTTGTATAATTAAGGCACGGTGTGGGTTTTAAATAAATTGGAATTGGGATATGATAACTTTAGGAACAAGTTGTACACAGAGGATGATATGAGGGGCCATAAAGTGAAAATATAATCTAACAAACCCTATACCCACGTCCCTATTACTGTCGTTTTCTTTTCCTTTTCTCATTCACAAAATATCAAAGCAAATCCAGTTGAGTCCATTCAAGCTTTAGTTCCATCGCATTAATCGCCGATAATCATAACATGCATTTCAGGTCACACATGGCTAAGCTCCTGGGACAGGGAGAGGTAAAAAGGCATAGCATCATCTCTTGAATATGAGGATATGTTGGTGTTCGGTTAATCGCAAATTGATCATTTATGTTATGGTTTCGTGTAGGGTTTTGAATATAACCATTACGACAATAAGAAAGGTCTCGAGTCCATAGCCTAACTGTTATCCAATGCTAGGTAACATCATTCGTTATCATTTCATAAACGTAAATGTAATCGTTCGACCAGATCTTGGTAAGGGTTGTGTCTGGTCGGGTGAGAGAGGACGTGATCGGAAGTATATGTTTGTGTTGTGTGTACGATGTGAGGTGTGTGTGGGCCTTCTATTATGTTCTGTGTGTGTGTGTGAGTCTAGCGTGGGTTTGTGTGTGGTTTCTGTGCATGATGGAGTGTGGTGTTTGTTTCTTGATGTATGATATGAAACAATGTGTAATTATCCTCATCCAAAGATTGTATGTGATCTTATATTAAATATATACATGTAAAAATGTGGGTGTGTTCATGGCATCAACCAATATGGTGGGTGCATATTGTCATCAAAAGTACAAATTAATTGCATATGCTTTATGTATGTATGTGTGAAGTAAATACTTTGTCAAAAGTTAAATGGTAATGGCTAATTATAAAGAGTTCACAGAATGAAGGATGTATGTGTGCATGGAAGTCTAAGTATACCACATCATGCATGGTTGTGTGAATATTAAAGATAGGTGCGCATGAGTGGTGAGAGTGCTTTGTGTGTGCGTGAATTGTGTGTGGATGTAAAGTCTCATGGGTGTAGGTGTTGTGTGTGTGTATATATATATGTATATATATATATATAGCAAGTAGTTGTGAGCTGAACGACCAACCGACCCGAGCCAACCCTAAGATCTAACAAGAACATAATATATATATATATATATATATATATATTGTTCATGTCATGAATTTTATCGATAGGTAACTAGACTCCCGTTTGGGCTGTACTCTGAGTAACGAACATCAGATTGAAACGCAAGTATCAACTTTGTTGTGAGTTCTAGCCCCTTTCTACTTTATGTTTTTTTTATATCTTTGGGATAGCATGCAAACTATTATTATTATGTTTTTATTAAATGGTTTGAATAAAAGCTTAAATTATTTAAATGAACTTATTAGTACATTTGTTCGATCGTATATTTGAATTATATTTTGAGCGTATTTTTTAGTAACTACTTATTGTAGTTTAATGACTTTGGTGACATGTGCTATAGTCTATTATGGTATAGGTCTAGCACATTATTACTATAGTCTGCCCATGTGATCGGGGTCTAGCATTCGTTGTTATAGCTGATCCGTGTGGTAGAGGGCTAGCACATTAACAGGCTATAGTTTACCCGTGTGGTGGAGGTCTAGCACTAAGATGCTATAGTTCGCACGTGTGGTAGAGGTCTAGCAAAGGCAAAGGATTATACGGGCATAATTGGAAATAAAGGATGACTATATGATGTTGTATATTTAAAATGTATTTTGTGCTTATATGATGATGATGTATAAGATGATACGTGTATATGTTAAGTGATAAATGACTTCTTGAGCTATGGTTATTAAAATGCTATATAATTATATGCTTGAATGTTACTAAGCATTTTCTTAAACCTAGAGCCCACTCAGTTTTGCTGATTTTTAGTTTGCAGGTTAGATTGATGCAGGTATACATTGAAAATAAATTATGACGATTTGGCATGAAGTAGGAGGCTACCTAGATTATCATTTGGCATTTCCTATTTGTTTTTATGATTGCTTAATTGACTTTGAGGATGAATTTGACTTCTATTCATTGGATCTCATGTGTTCTTTACATTTCCACTGCGAATGTTTCTAAGAATTTGGCTTATGAACTATTTGCTTATGTTTGAGACCAACTGAGAGGTTTTCCCGATTTAGGGCCTTTTAGAAAAGTAGTAAATTATATGATAGTAGGTGGGTTATACATATCATTTTGGAAACCGTCGGCAACCGAATCGAGTCATGAAACGCGAAACCGCACCTTCCCTATATTTTGTATTTAACAATTCATATTAATAGTGTAAATTAATATTAATTTAGGTTATCTGGAAACCTAAGCTTTAGTGTTGCGTTACTATTTTGCCGTGCATCTAAGGTGAGTTCTCAGCCCCACTTTCATATTATACTCTCTTTTGGGGGAGAGAAACATGCTATTTTCATAAACGTACAATGCTTTCTGGTTTACTGTTGTGATACCACTACGCCTCATCGGACCGTTAATATGGTATTAACGAGGTGATTGTTAGTAGATCTACTCGGTTTGACAAACCCCATCCGGGCTAGTCGCGCTAGTTTGACTGGAGGTCAAACGGGTGAATGGTTAGCCTGTTTTACAGTGTTGTGGTCTGATATCAACAGTCGGGGCATTCATTATATTATTACTGTCAGCTCGGTCGCGAAATTCATACACATAGTGACTTGTTGTAGACTAGCTACCTACTTATATGCTTTGATTACTTAATCTAGATTTCATTACTATTACTTACTGTTTTCTGATAAACCTGTGAACTCACCAACCTTGTGTTGACACTTTAGCATGTTTCTTTCAGGTTCTTAAGCTGCGCACGAATAGGAACATCTCTCATTTCATTCATCATCGTAGAGTCAAATGAACAATCTACGTTTTTATATAAATTATATTTATTTGGTTTGCGCGTGTCTGCACGGTTTAAACTATGGTTTATACGCTTTCGCATTTATTTTCATGTTTCGTATTTAATTCTGATTTTCAGAAACTTTATTTAATTTGAAAATTATGTTTTGTAATTGTTGTGTCGTTTGGTGTAACTAATGGCTAAGATCCTTATATGTCACGCGCCTAACGGTATTACCCCGTTTGTGGAATTTGAGGGTGTGACATGATCAACAAAACAAAATCGGGGTTCGTATTCGGGCTCTCATCAAACAAAAACAATGTGAGATCGAGTTACAAAATATAGTTATATCAAAGTTTTAAAGACCTCGCTTCCACATCAACAACAAAATTTTTCGCTTTGAACAACTATTCAACAAAAAAAAGATAAAGCTTCATTTCACATCGGAAATCTACAATTTAGGGGGCGTATTGTTGGATATTTTACCTTTAAAGAAATTGAAGATTTTCAATATTATTGAAGTTGAAGACTTGAAGAACAAAAACAACAAAATATTAGTCTAGGGTTTATTTTGTAATTATTGTAAATGCTAGATTATTATAAATATTAACATATATCATCATTGTAAAGGGTGAATAATTCTCCACCAAGTGTGGGAAATAGTTCCATCACCAACAACATCATATCATCATTCTTCATGGATGATGATTTTATCATTAAATCAATAAACATTAATAATTAAACACTTTTTGTATTCATCATTATTATTATTTTAGCATCAAATCATCAAGTTTTGTTATTATTAATATGAATCCTAAGATTCATGCTCATTGTTTCCGTTCATATCAGGAACACACAAGTATATTATAAACTAGTATAGTGTTCCGTGTAATACACGTGTTAATTAAATAATATATGAAATAATTTGTAATAAAAATTTAAAAATTATAAATGATATTTGAAAATAAGATATGATTGAGTTAGAAATAAATAAGCAGTTCATGTAAAAACAAAAAATAATGTCATTTTAAAAATTCATTTTATAAGATTGTGTTTTTTCAATTATTTTCTTAAGCATTCTGGTTTTTTTAATTTTATTTTGAAAAAATAATTATGTTATTAAACTTTAAAAAATGGTATTAAAATACTTCGTATTTAAAAGGAATGTGTCATATATTTTAAAGTGTATTTTTTATTATTACAATATCAATATTTTATTTAATATATTTTAAATAATATATTACTATATATACTTTTATCATTTATTAGGAGAGAGAGGCGTGAAAATAACAATAAGAATGCTTAATATGTTATGTGACATCAAAAAAACTTCTTTTATTATAGGTAAATATTATAATATCAAGTTATTAAAATTTTACCATAACGATATTTTTATTTAAAATATTTTAAATAATATATTACTATATATACTTTTATCATTTATTAGGAAAGAGATGCGGGAAAATGACAATGAGAATGCTTATATTGACATTTGACATCAAAAAACCTTGTTTTATTAAAGGTAATAGATAAAAAAAAAGTTGGTATGAGCAAAATCAATAAATTATTTATTTGATTTATAAAATGTTAGTTAAATATTAAAAGAAATACAAAAGAACTAAAATATAAATTATTTAATTTTCATTTACACAATAAATATATGTAAAAACACAAAACAAATAAAAACGTAAAAAAATCAAATAAAACAAAACAACACTATTAATCAAAACGTAGTGGAAAGGACGAAACCAAAGGGGATAGCGAAGTAGACGAAATGCTCCACCACTTCACCACAACACCATCTTTTTATGGATTTAAGAAGATTTATTTATAACATGCAAGTACTTCAATATAAAACAGAAATAAATAAACAAGTAAAATAAATATATAAATAAATAAATGGCATGTGAGCCAATACCATCACTTTGTAAATGTTATTATTTAAATACAATAATAACCGAATCATAAAATCCAGTTATCAAAAAAATATATTCAAACCTTGGTTTTAAATAATTTAATTACAATTCAGATAATCAGTTTTCTACTTCTCTAGCCGTCACTATTCTCATAACCATTGCACCCGCAAGATTCGACCACAACTATTATGAATTTATGATCATCATTGTCGTCACAATCCGCACCATGCTCAAATTTGTTTAACCAATCTATAAATCAAATATGATTATTTTATGTATTAAATACATCACTCGATCTAGTGGAGGTAACAAAATTTTGTTAGTGGGTCAAGTTATATTATAGTGGGTTTTCAGGTGATGGATTTTTCTTGCAATTGATGGTTGGTGGACTTGAGCTACACATTGTCTAACCTCGCGGACTATGGGATGTTAGTTGGGTTTTATTAGTTAGACTGTTTTAGAAAATACATTACAAATTTAAAAGATAATTATATATATTACATTAACTTGTAATCTTAATGCTAATACTTTACAAAGGAGATGCTTCCTTCCAATCCTTAAAACTTGGAAATAGAATGCTTAAACAGTACTTTTCTCATCAACAACAACCCAAAAGCATGCAATTACTACAATTCAAGCTTCAACCATCCTCTGTTGCTTCAAAAACATCTGCTGCTTCATAATAAACTTCTCTACTGCAACCCTAAACTCTTCATTGCTAAGCTCATCCACCGCCGGAGATGACCTCACCGTCGCATCTCCGTCGCAAGACGTAACCGATCGCCGTAGTTTACGCTTACGATTCACCGATGTCTTCTTCTTCAAATCTGATTGGGTCCTTCGAAACCTCTCGATCTGCTTCGTCGCCTCCTTGATCGTCGTTACTACCATCACTTCCGGCTCCGTCACCGTTTCAGATACTGTTTTCTCATGTGAACTCACTAGATTCTGACTTCCGGAAGAAGGTGTTTCCGTGACTACCAACGGTTGATGGTTCAAAGAATCAGCGACTACAGTTTTCTGGTGAGTTGATTCGGGCTCGTTACCGGAGTCGGTATAACGAGAAAGCACGTAACAAAGAAAACCGATCACGTTTCCGAGTAGAAACACGACGTGTTGGTTCATCAAGTAAGAGGTAAACACCAACAAATACTCTCCGGAGAGTTTAAAAACCAAAGGAAGTCGGATTGACGACCAGGAGATCAACGCAACAGCGACGAAAACCTCCATCAACTGAAGCGTTTTGGTGAAATTTGTAAATAATATACGTCGTGTAACCGCATCGGCCCCCTTATGTGCTTTGATAGCGTGAACAAAATCATAAGATTCCATAACTATGATACTTGTATATATATGTATATATATATATATATATATCAGAATTCAGATATGATGTGAGGGATGACTGAAAGAACAAATTGCAAATTGAAGAGTGTGTGTGAGTGTGTTTTTGAGAGAGGAGAGTGGGAGATATGAAAGTGGGGGGTGGGGTATATAAAGAGGAGAAAGATGAAGTGACGAATTATGGAAGTAAAGTGTACGGGAGGGAAGATGAAGACCAAGCCACACACGCGTGGGGGTGTTTACCATTTCTCGACCCCTCCTGATATTTTATACGGCTAGCGATTCAGTGGTTAAACTTTTTTTTCTTATTTTTTTAACGGTAAATGTACGACCCTGCTTTGAAAGATACGTGTTATTTTAATCGGGCTCACCTATCCGTTTTTCAGCTGGGACCGCACCCCCTACCCCCACAGGAGGAAACTCATTTCTGAGAAAACCCATGGTTCAACTCTGAGCATTTTTGTTTAAAATGAGACTTGAACCCATGACCTCCTTTTTATTTATGTATCATGAGTATCTCACCTTAACAAATTAGGCTAAAGATCATTGGTTAAATTTTTATTTTTTATCTATAAGGGTTTAACGCATAGTTAAAAATAAGTAAAAGGCGTACGAGTATTTGATGTAGCTCTTTTGTGTTCGTTTTGAAGACAGACCGTATCTTTTGTCACTATGATGTAGATAGTATTATCTTACATTTTTATATAGAAGATTTTTATTTTTTTTAATTGAACCTGAGGCTTTAATGTTACAAACTAACAATTTCATCGGATACTCTAAGGTCCACTTTGAGTTTAATATGTAATTTTCATATCTATACTTATACTATTATAATAAGCATAAAACAAGGACAAGATAATACTTTTATTTTTATTACCAGACACTCATATCAACAATCTCTAATTAAATTTTCTTGTTCCTCTATTTTTCTTTCATCTTGCATCAACTACGAAATAAAAAAGGTTTAAAGATGGTTTAGTTTTGGAATAAAAATATACATGTCATATTATGTATAACTAATATGCATGTTGTGTAACCAACTTGGGTAGTTTTAGGTTATTTTTACCAAAATTATATACACAACAATTCTTGTGTTTTCATTTTATTAGGCATATTTTTTTCTAATTAAAGACATATGATCAAAGAAATTATGTTAATTGACAATAATGATGCGACTATTTAAATTTTAAACTCCATCACATACTTCATAATCTTCTTTTTGTAGATTTTGAAGAGTTGTCTTGCAAAACTCACTTGCATTAATTATATATCATATTGATTTATGATAATTTTTATACACAACCTATACTATCAATACTTAGGTTGTTTTGATTATCCTGATTGTGTTTATAGTTTTATGTGATAACTCTTCAATGATTATGTGACATGATAGTTTGAATGGCAAACAAAAAAATATTTTCGCTTACAAAACCTTCTTTTATTAATTTTTTACTTTAACTAATATATCCAAACACTGTACTAAACTCATTCTATTAATTTTTTTTGGTATTCACATGTGAGGATAAATGTCATTAAAGGAAATATCACATTTTCAAAAACTCCAAGAAGATTGTGAGATTCACTACCGCCCAAATAAAGCCAATGTTGTGATCGATATCCGGAGCTATAAAGAAACACATAAACCTATTTGGGTGACATCTTAGAAGTTGATCGTCACTCTATATTTTATGAAGCTGATATACGAAACTCAAACTGAAGGAGTAAAGGTAAACCATGTCAACAAAGAGAGGTCTAGTCTAGATAGGTTGTGAATCTCGAAAAAATACGTACTCATGTTGTTAAAATCGGATTTAGATGCATGAGGATCCTTTCTTATGGTGATCTAATAATAAAGATTTTAGATGAAACCCATAGGATCGACCTAAGATCCTATTCATCTAGGAGCCACGGAAATATATTATGATTTGACGAAAAATTAATGTGTCAAATAAATAAATCCAACCTTTATATACACCGGAATGTAAGTGAAAACATATATTGATTAATTTTATAATCAAGTTACCACATAAGGCTTATCCATAAGTTCCCTTACCAATTTGCATACTTTTCTATGGATTTTGCTAAAAAGTAAGATAGATGTCGATCATGGTTCATGTCATTTAGGTACTTTGAAATACAGTTATTCCCGTAGTACCCAAACATGATACTATATGTTAAATACTAATTTTGATTTATGTGGCTTTTTCTTATTTCTTCAATATAATTTTCTTTGATTTATGTGGCTTTTTCTTATTTCTTAAATATATTTGTCTTGGTTCTATAATTGTTAAATCATTTTATAAAAAAATGTTTTGATTGGTACAATGATTGCAAGATTTATATGAGAGTACTTCACCTTTAGATATCAGGAGTGATCTTTTTTCTTCTAAATAATATATTTGTTAATTAATATACTACACGCTTCTTATATCCTCTTTTGTTATTCCATTTAGTTGCATTAATTAGGAATGAAGAAAGCGTATTGACGTGGGTCTCTTTTGAGTTGTTTTTATGATAATAGAAGTGTAATTCACACGCTGTTGCTGGTAAAAAGAACTTTCTTAAATACCGAAAGAATTAATGTCTCAAACTAAACCGTGTGAAAATACAACGCTTAAATATTATTAAAATAAACACAAATCATTGTAAACGAGACCATTAAATTTTATAGACTCAAACTACAGAAAAAATATATAAATAAATAAACATCTGCATTATATGGTTGTTCCTTTTGTTTAGAGATTTATACGTGATGATGAAAAAGTACAAACAAAATCAAATGGTTTTCAATGAATGAAATAATACTTGATTATTTAATAATTTTATGTTTTTGTATTATAATATTTAAAAGAAATAGGTGTGATTCGTGACATACGTTGTGCGTCTTGAAAACGGGGGAACCGAGGCTCAGACAACCCATTATCACAACCACAAGTTAATTGCTTCATCACATCACAAACCAACAGGTTAAGACAAGAGACAACATAATCGTCAAAACACTTCTAAAAACTAAAAAATGGTTAATCAAGGCTCAGATAAATGCATATTGTTTGGTCATCACGTTCTTACCATCATTGCCTTTTTTTAAACAGAGTTGCAATTTATTCTAAAGAACAAACATAGCCGAAGGTGCATGAGGGTTTAATGAACATAATTTACATCAAGACACCTAAACCAAACCAAATTAAAGTCATAAAATGTTTGATTAATAAAGTTCACAAGTTCGGCTAAGATCCGTTAAGACACATCTCGCATAACACATCACATAACCTATATGTTAATAAAACAAGTAAAAAAAGTAGAAAGCCTAAAAAGAAGGAAGTATTTGGCTCGAATCTAGGTCTTTAGTTATCATGGCTTCAACACAGGTTGCAAGTGCTAAACACCATACTTCCGTCGCCAAGTATGCCATGCCAAGCAACTGCTTCCGCCACAGTCATCATAGCAATGCTTCAACAAATGGGTTCCGCAATCATAATCGAGTCAGTGACGTCTAGAGGCAACGAAAGAACAATGTCATCGATGTACCATAGCTACTATCATCAACAAACCATAATTATACCAATGTAAGACCCCAATGATTTCAAATAATCAACCAACACTAATAGAGGTACACATGTCTCAGATGATAGGTCGTCATCATCATCGACTTATGAACACCTTAACATGCTCCACCGTCACAGACCAAAACAAAAGATTAGGGTTTAGGGTGGCCTTGCCCATCATCACCGACCAATTATCAAAAACTATAGGGACACAACAAAATAGAATCTTTGGGAGTGAGGATTAAGATCATATATACTCAAAACAAAACTCCACGTATGCAACGGAGAAACAAAAAACAAACATGAAAAACCCACAAATCCAACAGACTATTAGGATTAGGTATAACCCTAACTATCAAATAGCGACAAACTAGAACCACCCCACCACGCATGCCATCGGTCAACCGAAAGGCAGTCGCAAGCGTCAGGGCGGCGGCGACAAAACAACACCCACAGATGAACACAATCAAAACCTTACTAAAACAGGGTTTAGATTTGTGATCGGAAAGCAATCGCCGACCAACACTAAGCCCGTCGACTCCATGGGCTACAAACTATCAACACACCACCATGCATGAAGTCGGGCAACCCAAAGGCCACCAATAATGGCAGCGGCGGTGACAAATCGGCGCCGGGTTGATACCACAAATCCAAGTTTAGATCAGTTTTAGGGAACAACCTACCGCTAACAGAAAGCCCGCCATGTCGTGCGCATTGACTAGAAAATGAAGTCTCTTTGTCTAAAAACAATAAATATGTCGCCAAAACCCTTTTAAAAAGGGGGAGATATATGTGTTGCTTCAAGAAGTTGTACAAAAGACAAATCAAGTAGTACCCGCATCAAAGGGTCGTACCAAACGCATAAAATCTTGCAATGAATATTGTTCATCATAGTTCTTTGAGTAAATTACTCTTTTAGTCCCTGTGGTTTAGTGGTTATAATGCTTTTCATCCAATAGTTTAAAAACACCCTCTTTAGCCACTGTGGTTTGAAATCTGTCACAATCACCTCCACCTTTGTAATGCCATCCAATGTTGTTGTTAGTCAACCCACATGTGCCTCTCATGTGAGGGGTATTTTATTCCTTTTCTCTTCACATTCTTACACGTTTTTATATAGATTAAATTACTATTTTGGTCCCTGTGGTTTGGTGGTTATAACAATTTTCATCCAATAGTTTAAAAACGTCCGGTTTAACCACTGTGGTTTAAGATTTGTCACAATTAAGTCCGGGTCACTAAACCCCATCCATTTATTTCGTTAAGTGTATGTAAAAAGACAAAAATACCCTTGGAGATTATATACATGTATATACATAAACCCCACAAAACCCACAAACCACTACCTGCCGAACCTCCTACCGCCGGTCTCTGCCTCCAACCGTTGGTCTACGCTTCCCACCACCGGTCGCCAACTCCCATCACCGGTCTCCACCTCCACCATTGGCCATCATCTTTCTCTCTCTCTCTCTATCTCTTTATACACATAACATTCTAGACTACCAAATAGAGATGCATCTGAGGTTATAGATGGATTTGAGAAGCATCCCACATATCACCACCTAAAAATCACAAACCAAACCTTAATTCACGATGTCAATTGAGGGTATGTGAATGTGAAGAGGTTTAGGGTTTGAATTTGGAAGATGACGTTTTGAATTTGGGACCCAAAATTGGTTAGGTTGGGGTTGGGGTTTCTAATTTTTTTGTGGTTCTGATGTATGTGGTGGTGGTGTGATGTTGGTTGTGTTGGTGCAATGGTTGTGCTGGTCAGATGATGAAGGAACTCCAGCGGTGGTGGCGACGGCGACGGCGACGACATGTTGGTGGTGGTTTGAATCTTAAGTAGTGGTAGTGGTTGGTTTTTCTTCTTGTGTTTTTTTTAATAGATCGACTTCCAAGGCAAATCGTTTGTTTTATTTAGACTTGTTTTTGGGGCGGTGGTGTTGTCGTGGAAATGTGG
The DNA here is from genome assembly GCA_018326385.1 of Flaveria bidentis. Lineage (NCBI taxonomy): Eukaryota > Viridiplantae > Streptophyta > Magnoliopsida > Asterales > Asteraceae > Flaveria > Flaveria bidentis. The sequence continues at coordinate 7,566 of BJCM01206526.1, read as the reverse complement.
TAGTGGTGTGGTGGCGATATGGTGACAGTGGTGTTATCGTGGCGGTGGGGGTGGTGGTGGCGGCGGTGGCGGTGTGGTGGCAGTGGTGGTGGTGGTGGTGGTCGTTGGATTTTTGGAGAGTACAAACACACACACACATACACACACATATATATATATATATATATATATGTATATATATATATATGTGTGTGTGTGTATAGAAGTAATTAATTTAATATTTTATAAAATACATTGGATATTTGTATAGAAGTAACCATTTCAATCCAAGAATATTCTAGTCTTTTTTAAAATATTTAACGGTGAAATTGGGTGGAGCTAACGGTTTGGACTTTATTGTGACAAATCTTAAACTACAACGGTTGAACCGGTCGTTTTTAAACTATTAGATGATAATGGTCATAACCACCAAACCACAGGGACGAAAATAATAATTTACTCTTTTATATATTTAATTCTTATACCCCTTTCTCTCTCTCAAGCCTTTATCAAATCCATTTTCATCTTCTCTCTCTCCTCTCTGATACACAAAGAACAACGGACAATCACAAAGTGGTTATGTGTTCTTGTGGTTCTCCGACCGATTTTCGCACATCATGGACATCAGCAAACCCTGGTCGGTGTTTCTACTGTTGTGCAAGCAAGGTATGTGGATTCATCCTTTTAGGTATCTATTTTAGGGTTTATTTGAACTCCCTTAACTTTTGTTTTTGGTGTAATTGTCCAGGGTTCAAGTTGTGGATTTTTTGCATGAGCGGATCCTCCAATGTGTTCGAGAGCAGTTGAAATCATACCTGGTATTTTGAGGAACAAGAACAAGCAAGAAGAAAATGCAAAAAGTTATGCTAGTCAAAATTGGAAATTGAAACTAGTTTTAGTTGTTAGTTAGGTGTTGTTCATCATGTATTTTGTTTTGTAAATGACCTAAATGCTTGGAAAGGTCATTAATTTTCCTATGTACTAGCTTATTTGGGTAATATAATGCATATTTGATTTGATAACCATATTGTTCATTCACGGTCTTACAATTATATGGTAAACATAACCATAATAAGCTTATTTGGTAAACACAACCATAATAAGCTTATTTGGTAAACATAATCATAACAAGTTGTGAAAAACATAACCATAGCAAGTTGGTAAACAACATAACCATTACCATAAACTGTAGTACCCAAAACCATTGTTCAGAATTACAACTATAAGTTTACCATAACCAAAACAGAATACAAAGTGTATTATTCATAAACTATTACAAACATAAAAGTCTACCATATTCCCAAAAGATAACCATACCCACAAAATACAACCATTTCAAGTAGTCAAGTAGCTGCTTATGAAGAAGGCTAATTATCATTTTCCTGTCCCTTGCAGGACCTTGAGTTATGGCCTTTTTTCTTGCACTTTCCACATGTGACTGTGTTACCAACTCTAGCCATCTTTCAACCTTTAACAACTGGTTGACTTAACTCCTCTGCACTCTTCTTTCTTTTTTTCTTTGGCCTACCTACTTGTGTATGATGTTTTGGTGTAGTCAGTTTTGTGGTGCAAGTAGAGGGTGTCCACATATCTCTTCCATTAATTGGGTCAATTGTGTTTGCATATACCTTCTTCCAGGTGTCTAACCAATACACCTTAGACATCCAACTCTATGGAATACCAACCTCCATACCATTTTGTTCCATATTCCATATCACTGCACTACATGCTTACACGACATGCCTATAAGCTCCCACTTCCTGCATGAACAACTTTTTTCATCAACATTGACCACACATTGGTCCTGTGCAGGCCCACTCACCTGATATTTGCTCATCCCATTCCATATTACTATGTATTCTACAGCCTCTACCTTGATTGATTCAAACAATTTTGTTGCATTAGGAGTCAAAGGCCCATCACACTTTGCTATCACCTTATGCACAACCACTATCCTTCTCATTAAATACTCCTTGATAAACTCTAGACATGTAATAACAGGTTTGTCCCTACCCCCTACTAGTTGCCTGTTGAATACTTCACATATATTATTTAGAAGAACATCACTAGTTGACCTTCCTGCATAATTTAAATAAGGATTATTAGCACTATTATTAGTAAAATACAATAGGTAAAAAATTAAGGGTTCTTACCACTGAAATGGGATCTAGACCAATGCTTTGCTGGTATTTCTTTCAACCACTCATGTAAAGCAGGATCTAGGCTGTGTATTACATCATTACCCTCAACGTAGACACCTCCTACAAAAGAAGGATTTAACCCCTCACACACCACACGGTATCTTGTTTTGCCATTTCTTATAACCTTTAGTTGTCTTCTACTAGAAATAGCATAATTCTTCACCATTACCCTGATCTCATCCCCACTCGCAAATGTTTTCCCAACATAGAAAATTTCATTATCTGCTTGTTTACCTTTATTCTTTGTTTTCCTGTAGTTTCTTAATGCTTTTCTCAGAGGAGGTTCATTGTTGTCTTTATCACTTAGGCTATTAAAATCATCCAAGTCCACATCAATGTTTTCTTTAATGTCTTCACCTTCCTGCCCTAGTGGTTCTTCATCCCTAATGTCATTGTCAACGAATGCTTTATATTCATCCATGTAAACTCTAACATCATCAATGATGTTGTCTGTGTCAACTATGTAATCTGAATCCTCATCTTCATCTTCCAGTATATCATCTTCAATATCTTCACTAGCATTATGCTCTACATTCTCATCTTCAATTGTATCCTTAACTATGTCCTCATGATCTGTTGGATCTACATCTTGAAGGACATCATGCTCTATATTCTCATCTTCAATTGCATCATCCACAATTACATCATCTTCAATTGTATCATTTTGAGGTAAATTTTGTGACCATTCTACAAATAATTCATTAACTGACCCCTCTACACATGATTCATTTTGAATTGGAAAACTGTTTGACCCTTCTTCACCATGCCACTCTAATGCTAGCCTCTTCTTACAAGCTTGGATGATTTCTTGTGTACTCCTTCTTACCTCAGAAGGTCCTGCTTTAGTTAGCTCCTCAATGATAACTCTACTTTTCACAAGTGACATGAAGTATGTGTCCACACTTGTGTTCTAATGCTCAGTGTATACGTCCATTACTTTAAAATTATCAACATATTTTAAGAAATTAAGCACATCACTATCATTTCCTAGGGCTCTCAAACCAAAGTCTAAATCTAGCTCAAGAATCATATAATGATAGTATATGACTTCATCATGCGGATACCCTAACTCTTAGATCATTGCATTTATCTCAAAAACAGAAAATTCATCATAATCCACCAAATCAACATAGCTTACTTGGCCGTTGATATACTTTCTACCAGGGGCCTTGGTGAATTTTCCTCCATATTGAAACTTGAGTGAGAACAAACTAGGGTTTCCACCTAAATGCAAAATCAACTAAAAGTTTAAAATAAGGCATGTAAACTATAATGCCTAGAAATAAATGAAATGTGAAACATAGAAACTAACCATTTAGTTCATAAGGATCAGCATGCTCGCCTTTAGGACGAACGTACCAAAACGTGAGCACCATTGCATTAAAAGTCTTCAACAATAAATGCTTGAAGCTTGTAACTTGTTCTCTGATAAATTTTGACTATCAATTTGAAGTTTAGGATGATGAAAGGTCGATGGTGTTTTTTGATGAAGTAGAAGAAAAGAGAGGATGAAATTTAGATATAACAGAAAGGTGGAAGGGTTTATAAGACATGATGTAAGAATGTGAAGAGAAAAATACTAAAATACCCCTTACGTGAGGGGCACATGTGGGTTCACTAACAGCAACATTGGACGGTATTACAGAGGTGGAGGTGATTGTGACAGATTTCAAACCACAATGACTAAAGAGGACGTTTTTAAACTATTGGATGAAAAACGTTATAACCACCAAACCAAATGGCCTAAAAGAGTAATGTACTCTAGTTCTTTATTAACAGATAGGTAAATGATAGAAGCAAAGAAGGACCATTTTGCAAATCGAAAATATTTTTATATCTAAAACTCTACAAGTAAACTGGTGTTACCGATTTCAAAATTATACTATATATAATATTAATATATTATTTTTCTACATTTATGTTTTAGGTTTCATATAAGAAAGTTTTATACAAGCTTTGATGCAACTTTTATTTGAAACAATACAGTGGAAGTCACCGAAACCGAGTCTTACTAAATTTACCACCCCGAACGTGGCACGCTAAAAAGTTTTACAATATAGAGTTTCGTACATTTCGAATATACTATATACTATAATGATATGTTATTTTCTATCTGCATTTCAATATCCAAAGTTGGGTTGCTGCAACTTTGCACACTTCTTTTACGTACTTTACAACATTAATGTCACTGTTGCGATACGTGAACACCATCGCCTACTATATATGAGTAACAAAGTACGCAAATAAACCAAATTGCATGAGCTTAATTGCTAGTTCACATTAATCATTTCACATTCTTGTGTTTGTGTGGTATCTTTCTCACCCTAATGTATTTAAATATCATCTTACAACCTACAACATGTTTAAAGAGTCTTGATATCTAGACACCCCCACTGATTATAAATCAACACCTCCAATATGAAGTGTATGATCCATCAGACAACCCTTGAATTTTCCCTCATATTCATTGTAGAATTTTGCTATAGGCGTCGTATATATCTATATGTGTCGTATAAGGTGTTGTATAAGACTATATGTAACATATAGCCCTTTGACACCCCCTGAATTTTTTTTAAATATCTTCGACGTTTTCCATCATGTATAGAGTTGTATGATACATACAAGGGGGTGTCAGTTTATAATAGTGTCTTAATATCAGTACTCATTTTAAAATTGTTATATTTTAGTTGTGATGATTAAATAAAGAGTAACGTAATATTCAATGCCTAGGTGGTTATAGTCTCAAACACAAACATATATAAAAGAATTTTTTTTCTTTCAAAACATTCGCTGTGGGATTTTATCCTCTTAGACGTACTTTAAGTTATTGTGTCATGTCAAGTAATAAATATGTACAGTCGATTGATCACAATGTCTAACTAGAAATAGATATACAGTAAAAAACATATGCCAATTTAATACACCACAATACAGGATCTAATCACGGGAGGCCCTAGGGTGGGCAGGATGGACGACCGTTCAGACCCAATCTCATTACGGCCCAAATTTTTTTTAAAAGTTAAATATCATAATATAAAAACAAGTATATAGATAACAAACTAATTAATAAACTCAATAGCAATGTAATTATCTTGATCAATTGAAAATATGATCCATTAGCATTTTAATTAGAAAACTCTAGGGTAGTCTTACGATTCGGTTAATTAAGTAAATTAGATTATTTTGCTACGATACTTTTATTTATTGGTAAAACACTTATTGTCGTATTATAAATTTTTAACATACTAGTTATTGACACTATATTTATAGGGTCCATTTTTTCTACTCGCTCAGGGCCTAAAATTATTTGAACATTCTCGGGACCGGCCCTGAATCCAATATTAACATGTCTTCTGTATACCGCTTAACTTATCAATTCTTTAGATTTTGTAGTTTACACTGCCTTTCTTAGCTTTTTATCTTCAAAGATTACGATGTGTAATACTTCATTTGCTGTAAGGTACAACTAGAGTTGTTGATCAGTAACTTAACTGGTCGATAAAAGCAAATATTTATATTAACTTTTATAAAGTATTTATTAAACATCGATCATATATGCAGCTTCCTTCCTAATGATAGTTTTAAGTATAAACCAGAATTAGCATGAACGGTTCTTGTATAGTTGAAGGTGAATGTCGCATACCATGTCTAGGGTCCGGATAACTTTGAGGTCTGTGTTATTCTTCGATCAGTCAAATTTTCTAAACTAAAATATTAAATAAAAATAATCATATTCTGTCTCCAAATTAAGTCCCTTATAGAAGAAGTCATGCTTTTTATTTAATTCATGAATAAAATGATTTAAGTCAACAAAATTATTTACACCCATATAAAATGTTAAATTCAATTATAATATAAGATTTAAATCCGTAACTATTTGGTTTGAAGGATACTACTTTTTACCATGCGATATCCTTGAGTACATAAGTAAATAATTATACAAAATATTCAAATGAAGACAAAAATTATAAAAGACTATTTATTGTTTCTTATTAGTCATTTCAACCATGGGGCACATGGACCAAGCTAGTGTCCTACAAAATGGTGGAACCCCTTTTCTAATTCCCTCGATCATATATCTCAATCTAGTATGATTTGGTGCATGCAATGCATAAAAATCCATTACAGATTCAACCAAATGAACATGAATAATAACAAATCTAGAACTGATTATGCTTTTGTGCATGGACACGTCTTGGCCTCCATTTCTGGTTTAAATCATTTTTCAGTGTAATAGAAGTTTGAATAAATGACCACATCAATAATTGCCCCATTATTGATATGATTTGAAACCACAAATTTGGCCACCTTGATTACTCATCATTGTAGAATTGGACTATACTTCTCTCTTTACCACCTAGCAAGAAAGCCACATAATATGTGTGAGGTGGTCGATAGGCGCCCGAAGAAAGTTCTTGAAGATCATGATGCTAGCTAACCTTGTCGATTGAATCCGGCCATTACACTCTAATGCCATTTTTTAGAGAACTAATTGTGTCTAACTATGCATGTAGATCAAACCCTTAGAGGGTCACTACAAATCCAAGAATTAATCTAGGGCAAAGGATGTTGACGAGCTTTACCCCTAATGGCCTAATTGATGCCAAACTATACGTTATAAAAACAAATAACATTTCCTAAAATTTAAGGATATATAAATCATAACTTGTATTTTACCGGATTTGATATATAATATTTTTTGTGACACACGACACTTAACCAGTTTCTTTGAGGACAAGTAGTCAAGTAATATCACTTATTTGGCAAGTCTTTTAGGGGTTTTGTGGGCATATTTGCTTACAAGGCCCCTTTGAGTTTCATTGCATAAATGTGATGAATTGATGATCCAAAGGGTCGAGTCATTAGTTACTATTATGTTAGATATTTGTTTGTTAATCTTATCCAAACCACTAATGTGAATTCCCCTTTCAACCTAATTTTAAATCATAGAAATGATACTTAGAAAGAGCCTCTACAAACTTTGGTTTTAGATACCCTATGGACCAATCATTTAACCTTTGTCTTTATGTTCCCTCTCTCTTCATTTGATTAGCCCACGTATATTGTTAATAAAATAGGATTTGTAAAAAACTTTTATAAGGGTTAAATTTCTCCTTAGGGTGAACGGGGTGACATAGACTTTGGATTTGGTAGGTTTAGGTTCACGGGAACACCACCACATCCAATCAGCATGGTTTTGAAAACCTGACCGGACCGGCCGGTCCGACCGGTTGGACCGGGAACCGGTCACCAAACCGGTCCGGTTCGGTGTTTAAAACCGTTTTACAGTTGAACCAGTGGTTGGACTGGTCGAACCGGCGGTCAGACCGGGAACCGGACCGGTTGAACCGGTGGTCGGACCGGTTGAACGGGTTTTTTATATATT
>BJCM01206525.1:0-20082 GCA_018326385.1 Flaveria bidentis | reverse complement strand
GGAGGCTGAGGGGAGAAGGTTCCTCTTCTGGGTCTTCAAGACTCATGGAGTCTGCTATCAGGGCTGCTCCCAGACCAGACACTAAGAAAGATGAGTTAAGGGTAGTCAGGATAAATTATCTGCAGACAAGAAACTATGACATAGATAGTGTCATTTCTCTCCCCATAGATGAGTTGAATGAACTGGTTGACCTGGAAAGGTCTAGAGAGAAGAAGGAGGCAGAAGATGCAGAGCTTCTAGTACAAGTCAAAGAAGATAGAAGAAGGAAAACACTGTACAAAGATATGCCTACCCTCTGCCTAATTCAAGAAAGTCCTGCACAAGAAGATGTGGTTCAACAAGAACCTCAGGTAGACAAAGAAGAAGATAGAATCAAGATGATCAACAACCTGATTGCCACAGGCTTCTATTAGGCAGAGGCACTTCTTCCCTTGTCCTATGACTATATTGAGTTTGAGTACTTAAAACAACTTGAACTTGAGATAGTCAAGGACAGAAAGACAACTAAGAAGAAGCTAAGGGAAGAAGCTGTAAAATCAAGAGCTATCATCCAAAAGAGTATGAAGAAGTTTGCTGATGTCACACCCTAAAATTCCACCTGCAGGGTTTTACCGCGAGGCGTGTGACAAACCAGGATCTCAGACACGGTCATATCAAACGTCACTATTTGAACTTAAATAAACATTTGAAGTTTAATCAAAGTGAACATAAATGAAATAAACATCATTGCGGAAGCGTAAAGACAAATGTAAACCAATACTAAAAGTTCTCAAAGTACTATGCCAAAATAAAATGTTCAAAGCAAAATAATTGAGTTTGATGATGCATGTCCTGAGTGCGTTCATTAATTGTGCAACATGAGCTTAAGCGTTCCTGTGACCTGATAAAACATGCTAAAGTGTGTCAACATAAAGTTGGTAGGTTCACAGGTTTAATAACAAATAAAAATGTTTGTAACTGTTCGAATGGTAAAGTAATTAAAGCATATCAATAGGTAGCTAGCCTATAACGAGTTATTTAGCGTTTCAAACCGAAGCTGACTGTTTGTATGTTTGTTGCCTTCCCGTCATGTCTAACCCAGACAGTGAAAAATGTTAGGTCAATAACGCACCCGTTTGACTTCCAATCAAGCTAGCGTGACTTGCCCGGGCGGGGTTTGTCAAACCCAGTAGTACTACTCAGAATTACCTCGCTACACATTACTAACGGTTCGAGAATGTAAGGACTTTTAAGTATGTTTGCACTAACGAAACAAGCGATAAAAAATAATACTAGAAATCATTTATAAATAAAGTTGCATGTTTTCTCCCCCAAAAAGAAAGTATTGTAAAACAGGGGCCGTGAAGACTCACCTCGAATATGCTACAACAAATAAATGTAAGCGCATAGAATCGGGTTCTAATTAAACTGAGTTTCATTATATATGAAATTAATATTAAATAGTAGTGGTTTGATCATACGGTTTCACATTCTTTGTTTGGGTTCGTGCTATACACTAACATTGTCATCATGCTAAAACATCAACAATAATTTCATGCAACATACAACGTGTAGCTATAATATATTTACACATACACGAAAAATAAGATATACTCAAACATAATATATCACACACACCATATATATGTATTATTCATTTACCACCAACACACATGCGTAACCAACATTGCCAACATTTACATACAAGTAGAACACACCTAACACACACATGCAGAACATACAAACATTTCACACTCACACATGCAGGTCACAAACACACACACATGCATGAAGAAATGAACCGCACCACATACAAACGACCATAGCAATATAAAAACACCTATATACCTCACGCATACTATACAATTGGCATAACTTTTATAACCAAAATTTACAACCATTTGTGCATATACACGGCAGAAACACACATATATATACTTCGCAGAACCCGTATCTATACAAAGAAAACACATGCACACAACGCATATCAACGCATCCCGTAATGAAGATTGAAACCGTAATCGAAACCGTCACAATCGCACAAGCTAAGGTTAATGAACGTACCTTATTAACAAACAAGAGTTGTGATCGATGAGACAAGATTCGTCAGGACTATGGCATCATGAAGGGGAGTCGGGAGGGGTAATCCTTCCACGATCGAGAATTGTGATGACGACAACCTGCGACTCGGATTACACGCTACCAAGGACCGATCGGAGGGTTCCTTGAGTACAGACGTCACGATAGAAGGTTGTCAAGAAGAATGATGCAGTTGTCGATGGTTCTTGGGTATTAGGGTTACGGAAGTGGGGATGATGATATGGGGGGTCGGTTAAAAGGGGATGTCATGAGGGTCGGTTAAGGAATATAAGGTGTGGGTTACGTGGGTCAAGGGTTAAGTAAGGGGGTTTGGTAAGGTTTATCTAAATAATGCTTATTATTATTAAATTAAGTTTAAGTTAGTTGTTTTAATAATACTTATCTTTATTATTGTTACTAAGTTAAGGCTAAGTTAAATGTAGTAATAATTATTGGGTTTTAATGATAATGGTAGATTCGATATGTAAAGGAAAATTTTAAAAAATGTAACGTACGTGTTAAGAATGTTAACACGAAATTACGGGCTGTCACATCATCCCCTTGTTGAAGGAATTTTTGTCCCGAAAATTAAAACGTCATATTAGTACAAAACACAAGGTTTAACAACAACTATGTATGGGTGATTCAGAAGTTTGCATAGGAGCCCAAATCAAAGAAATAAACAAAGAAAAATGAGGTTTCACGAGAGTTGCGACATCATCCCCCTGTTGATGGGAATTTCGTCTCGAAATTTACAGAAAATATATCGTAAGAATGATACCTTTAGAAGTGGATGTCTGATCTTTAAACAGTTGTGGATACTTGTTCATCATTTGATCCTCGCGTTCCCAGGTAAACTCTAGTCCATGCTTTGAGTTCAAACGGACCTTGACTATAGGAATACGACTATGCTTGAGAGTTTTGACCTCTCGGTTCATAACTTCCACCTGTTCCTCAATGAGACGCAGTTGTTCATCCACATCTATCTCGTCTAACGGAACAACAAGAGTCTCATATGTAAGGCATTTCCTCAGGTTCGAAACATGGAACACATTGTGTATTCCACTAACCTCTTCGGGTAAGTTAACTGATAGGCTACTGGGCCAACCCTTTTGACAATCTCAAAAGGTCCAACGTAGCGTTGGTTTAGCTTTCCACGTTTCCCAAAATGAATTACACCTTTCCAAGGTGACACTTTCAGAAGTTCCTTGTCACCAATTTGAAATTCTAACGGTTTGCGACGTTTATCTGCGTAACTCTTTTGTCGGTCACGTGATGCTGCCATGCGATTACGAATTTGCACTATTTTCTCAGTTGTTTCATGAACAAGTTCAGGACCGGTAAGTTGACTTTCACCAACTTCCACCCAACAAATAGGTGATCGGCACTTACATCCATATAATGCTTCAAATGGTGCAGTTTTGATCGACGTGTGATAGTTGTTATTGTAAAAAAAACTCAACCAACGGTAATGAGTTTCCCAATGGCTGCCAAAGTCAATTATGCAAGCACGTAACATATCTTCTGGTGTCTGTATTGTACGCTCACTTTGAAAATCAGTCTGGGGATGATACGCGGTGGTCATATCTAGCCGTGTTCCCAATGATTGTTGCCAAGATTGCCAGAAGTGAGAAGTAAATCGAGCGTCACGATCGAAGATGAAAGAAATTGGCACACCATGTAGAGAGACTATTTCCCTTAGGTAGATACGAGTTAACTCTTCCATTCTATTAGTCTTCCTAATTGGTAGGAAGTGTGCAGATTTTGTCAAACGATCTACTATTACCCAAATGGTATCGCATCCGCTAGGTGTCCGAGGCAGCTTCGTGACAAAATCCATCAAGATTTGTTCCCACTTACATACAAGAATTTCTGGCTGTTGAAGTAGACCAGATGGCCTTTGATACTCTACTTTAACCTTAGAACAGGTTAAACATCTACTTACATAGGTGGCGATATCAGCTTTCATGTTCGGCCACCAATACAGAACATTCAAGTAATGATACATCTTATCTGAACCCGGATGGATAGAATATCGAGACTTATGGGCTTTGTCCATCACTAGTTCTCGTAGATTCCCATACAAAGGAACCCATATTCGTTCCAAGAAATAACGAACTCCATCCGATTTGATCTCTAGCTGCTTTTCCATGCCTTGCATGGACTCTACTTTCAGGTTCCCATCCTTCAAAGCCTCAAGTTGAGCATCACGTATCTGATCAGGAAGTCCGGTGTGGATGGTGAGTTGTAATGCTTGAACTTGCTTTGGCTAAGGTGTCTCCTTTTGACTTAGGGCGTCAGCTACTACATTAGCCTTACCCGGATGATACTTGATCGCACAGTCATAGTCATTCAACAACTCGACCCAGCGACGTTGTCTCATATTCAACTCCTTCTGCTCAAAAATATGTTGTAGACTCTTGTGATCGGTATAAATGGTGCACTTGGTACCGTACAAGTAATGTCTCCATATCTTGAGTGCGAACACAACGGCTCCCAACTCTAATTCGTGTGTCGTGTAGTTTTACTCAAGAACTTTTAGCTGAAGAGAGGCATATGCGATGACCTTCTCGCGTTGCATTAACACACAACCAAGACCTTGGATGGATGCATCACAATATACCACAAAATCATCTGTTCCCTTAGGTAGGGATAGTATCGGTGACGTACAAAGCTTTTGTTTTGGGAATTGAAATGCTCATTCTTTCTTGTCGCCCCAACTTTACATTATGCCTTTATGAGTTAATGTTGTAAGTGGTTAAGCAATCTTTGAAAATACTTCAATGAATCTTCTATACTACCCAACCAACCCAAGAAACTGTCATACCTTAGTTGGAGTCTTAGGCGTAGCCCAGTTCCTAATGGCTTCTATTTTTGTCGGGTTAACATGTATGCACTTCTCATTGACCACATGGCCCAAGAATTTGACTTCCCCAATCCAGAAGTCACGCTTCAAAAACTTAGCATACAGTTTGTCTTGTTTAAGTAATTTCAAAATCAATCGAAGATGTTGCTCATGCTCCTCTTTGTTCTTTGAATATATCAAGATATCATCGATAAAAACAATGACAAACTTGTCCAAGTAGGGTTTGCACATGCGGTTCATAAGATCCATGAACACCATTGGTGCATTGGTCAACCCAATAGGCATAACCCAAAATCATAGTGACCGTAACGAGTTTTGAATGCTATCTTTGTTATGTCCTTCTCTCGAACTCTCAGTTGATGATATCCTGATCTCAAATCTATCTTGGAATAGAAACTTGACCCTTGAAGCTGGTCAAACAAATCGTCAATACGGGGAAGGGGATAACGGTTCTTAACTGTCATTTTGTTCAGTTCATGGTAATCAATACACATGCGAAAAGTCCCATCCTTTTTCTTGACAAAAAGGACTGGGGCTCCCCATGGTGATGAGCTAGGTCTGATAAATCCCTTATCTAAAAGTTCTTGTAGTTGAGTGGACAGTTCTTGCAGTTCCTTCGGAGCTACTATGTATGCAACTCTCGCAATAGGTGTGGCTCCAGGTGTCAAATCAATCTGGAACTCGACCTGACGATGCGGTGGAAGACCAGGTAAGTCTTCAGGGAAAACCTCCGAAAAGTCACGAACAATAGGGATATCTTCGATCTTCTTTTCTTCGATAGTCTTTTCTGTGATCATACCTAAAATAGCGGTATGGCCTTTACGTAAGCATTTATGGGCTTTCATGTACGATATGATGCCAGAGACTACACCATTTTTCTCGTCGTGAACATATAAGATTTCACCACTAGGAAGTGGTACACGAACGACATTTTCATGATAGATAATCTCAGCTTGGTTCTTAGATAACCAGTCCATGCCGACGACCACGTCAAAGCTACCAAGTGTAACAGGCATGAAGTCTATATCTAAGTTATGTCCTCATAGTCCTAGTTTACATCCTTTGAGAATATGTGTTGCCTCAATTATTTTACCTTCAGCTAGTTCTACGGTGTAGGTTCTATTTCAGTTAACGTTACATCTAGAAGTTTGCTAAACTTGGTAGAGATAAAGCTCCTATCAGCACCGGTATCAAATAACACAGAAGCAAAATAGGCGTTCAGAGGAAACGTACCGGTAACTACGTTTTGATCATTCCTTGCCTCACTAGACCGAATCACGAAAGCTCGACCATTAGCGCCATTTCCATGATTTTTGTTTCCATTATCGCCCTTGTTTCCGTTGTTTAGTTATGGGCAATCTTTCCTATAATGACCCTCTTTGCCACATTCAAAACAACCCCTGGTTGCTTCGCCTTGTCGTTGCTGTTGAGATTGTTGTCTAGTCATCAGTTCACCCTTAAAGTCTTTAGCAGCATGGCCCATCCTTCCACACCTTTGGCAACGAAAACGATCACACTGGCCATGATGGTGAAAATTGCATTTATTGCACTTTGGGTACTTGCCTGCATAGTTACTCAATCCCTGACCATTGTTGTTGTTATTATGATTATTATTTGTGTAGCTTCTAGAGGAATCAAACTTTCTGACTTGTTGTTGCTGAGTGTTGTTCGAGTTTGAGGACTTGCTCGTGGTATTATCCCATTTTCGTTTATAGTCAGATGAACGAGATGTAGTGCTACGTTTAGGCAGAGTGCCCTGCGCCACTGCCTGATCAGTGAGCTTGTAAGCTAGCCGGATAGCATGCTGAATAGTATCAAGATCAGCAGCTATGACACTAGCTTGAATCTGAGGAGCTAAACCATCAATATACTTCTGTATTCTCTTGTAGTCCGGGGTTACCATTTGAGGAAATAAAGAAGCCAACTCGTGTGAACAAGTTGTATATTCCTTAATATTAGATCCAACCATCTTAAGATTCCAAAACTCTCCCTCTAGTTTCTAGACCTCATTTCTAGGGCAGTACTCATCTTTCATTAAGGTCTTGAAGTCATCCCATGGTAGATTATTAGCCGCCTCAAGTTCTAACGTCTGGACTTGTGAGTTCCACCAAGTTAATGCTGGTCCTTCTAATGTGCCAAAGGCATACTTGACACGGTTTCCAACAGGACAGTTGCACATGGCGAAAACAGACTCAAGTTTCTCCAACCAACGAAGTAGTGTAACAACACCCTTAGAACAACCGAAAGAGTGAGGCTTACAATCCATAAACATCTTGAATGTACAAACTCCTTGGTCTGAATCAAAAGATCATGACGATGTATGAGAATTTAGAATTCGATAAAAAGTTATCATAAGGAAAAACCAATGGGTCCATTAGGCTCAAGGTTACCTCCTTGATTTTGGTTCTGATTATTATGGTTCTGATTACAGGCCTGTTCATATGTTGCAAGTGCGTTAGCAACATGCTCATTGATAATGGCACCCAACTTAGCTTGAGTAATGTTGATGTTTCCGCGTCTGCTCGGACGTCCAGCTCTTCTTGCAGACATGATTCTTCGCATTCACAATACACAATCATGAGAAGATATACATAATATATAGTCATCATAATGTACAATGTAAATAATCATGTGTTTCACAAACCACAACAGTCAATAATCATATAATAATCCTTGATAAAAATATATTGTAAGGAGTACAATGTATTCAAATCAAACAATCATAATTCAATATATATCAGTTGGATGGAAACAATCATGCCCATCTAGGTAAAGAATTTCCACTTATGAGTCTGTTATGGCACTTGTGAGTGGATTCAAGGCTTTTCCTATGGAGCTCTAAGTATTCATGTGTCCGAGTCTGATTCTCTGATAGATTTCGAATCTATTTGGTTGTCTTAAGCATATGTCGTGTCCAACGTTTCATCCTAGTTACAAGGTGATGAATGATTGTTCAGGCGGGTAGGGAAGATAGGGTATGATAGGAGTAGAAGCAAGTATAAAAAGAGGTAGGAGGGTAGGGTAAGTTTTCCCCCTAGTTGTCGTTGTTAGGTGAGTCTTGTGTATTTAAGGGCTCCCTGTGCCTCGTGGTCGCAATGTTAGGTTCAAGTCGACGTCTCTTCGACTCCAGAGGTGAGGAAACAGGTGTAGATGCTTAAGGTAAATTAGCGGAATCCTCTGTCTCTCTATGGGGCCGAGAATGATACAGGTGACATGGATGTTTTGGATGATGATGATATGTATTTATTTATATAAATTTTTTTGTGTAACGTAATGCGAGTATACCATGCAATGTTCGTACAAAGTTCGTAAGCCAGTATGAGTGTCTGTGCAATGCTAGTGTTGTGTCTATGGCTATAGTCTAGAAGCAAATGCAATCCTAGTTCTCTATAACCAATGGCTCTAATACCAATCAGGATCTCAGACACGGTCATATCAAACGACACTATATGAACTTAAATAAACGTTTGAACTTTAAATCAGTGTGAACATAAACGAAATAAACATCAGTGCGAAAGCGTAAAGACAAATGTAAACCAATACTAGAAGTTCTCAAAGTACTATGCCAAAATAAAATGTTTAAAGCAAAATAAATGAGTTTGATGATGCATGTCCTGAGTGCATTCATTAATTGTGCAACATGAGCTTAAGCGTTCTTGTGACCTGAGAAAACATGCTAAAGTGTGTCAACATAAAGTTGGTGAGTTCACAAGTTTAATAACATATAAAATGTTTGTAACTATTCGAATGGTAAAGTAATTAAAGCATATCGATAGGTAGCTAGCCTATAACGAGTTACTTAGCATTTCAAACCGAAGCTGACTGTTTGTATGTTTGTTTCCTTCCCGTCACGTCGAACCCAGAAAGTGACAAATGTTAGGTCAATAATGCACCCATTTAACCTCCAATCAAGCTAGCACGACTAGCCCGGGCGGGATTTGTGAAACCCAGTAGTATTACTCAGAATTACCTCGCTACACATTACTAACGGTTCAAGAATGTAAGGACTTTTAAGTATGTTTGCACTAACATAACAGGCGATAAACAATAATACTAGAAACCATTTATAAATAAAGTTGCATGTTTTCTCCCCTAAAAGGAAAGTATTGTAAAATAGGGGCCGTGAAGACTCACCTCGAATACGCTGCAACAAATAAATGTAAGCACACAGAATCGGGTTCCAATTAACCTGAGTTTCATTATATATGAAATTAATATTAAATAGTAGTGGATTGATCATACGGTTTCACATTCTTTGTTCGGGTTCATGCTATACACTAACATTTTCATCATGCTAAAACATCAACATAATTTCATGCAACATACAATGTGTAGCTATAATATATTTACACATACACGCAAAATAAGATATACTTAAACATAATTTATATATATATATATATATATATATATATATATATATATATATATATATTCATACACATGGCCCACATTCGCACACACCATATATATGTATTATTCATTTACCACCAACACACATGCGTAACCAACATTGCCAACATTTACATACAAGTAGAACACACCTAACACAAACATGCAGAACATACACACATTTCACACTCACACATGCAGGTCACAAACAAACACACATGCATGAAGACATGAACTCCACCACATAAAAACGACCGTAGCAATATAAAAACACCTATATACCTCACGCATATTATACAATTGGCATAACTTTTATAACCAAAATTTACAACCATTTGTGCATATACATGGCAGAAACACACATATATATACTTCGCAGAACCCGTATCTATACAAAGAAAACACATGCACACAACGCATACCGCATACGAAATCGATCAACGCATCCCGTAACGAAGATTGAAACCATAATTGAAACCGTCACCAATCGCACAAGCTAAGGTTAATGAACGTAACATATTAACAAACAAGAGCTGTGATCGATGAGATAAGATTCGTCAGGAATATGGCGTCACGAAGGGGAGTCGGGCGGGGTAATCCTTCCACGATCGAGAGTTGTGACGACGACAACCTGCGACTCGGATTACACGCTACCAAGGACCAATCGGAGGGTTCCTTGAGTACAGACGTCACGATAGAATGTTGTCGAGAAGAATGATGTAGTTGTCAATGGTTCTTGGGTATTAGTGTTACGAAAGTGGGGATGATGATGTGGGGGGTCGGTTAAAAGGGGCTGTCATGAGGGTCAGTTTAGGAATATAGGGTGCGGGTTACGTGGGTCAAGAGGTAAGTAAGGGGGTTTGTTAAGGTTTATCTAAATAATACATGTTATTATTAAATTAAGTTTAAGTTAGTCATTTTAATAAGACTTATCTTTATAATTGTTACTAAGTTAAGGCTAAGTTAAATGTAGTAATATTTATGGGGTTTTACTAATGATAGTAGATTCGATATGTAAAGGAAAATGTAAAAAATATAACGTAAGTGTTAAGAATGTTAACATGAAGTTACGGGGTGTGATAGCTGATAGGTAGAGGATGATGAGCTTCTTGAAGCTATATGGATTCTCTAGAAGGAGACTTGGCCCCATGTCTCTATCCAATATGGATAAGCATATTAGGGTGATCAAGCAAAAGATCAAAAGTGGAGAGCTCATTGACTTACACTACACTCCAAGTCAAGCTCCACCTGAAGTGGAGGTTAAGGTTGAACAACCAGAGACAACACAACCTGGACCTCCTATTGATACTCAGCAAGCTTCATCTTCTGATCCATAGCAGGGTTAACCTCCCTCTCCTTCTGAGCCTGAGAGAGGGGAAATCCTAACTGAGAAAGACAACAGAGATCAATCTGGTACTGCAGGCCAATCTTCTCAATTAAAACCTACAAAGAGAAAGAAGTGGATGGCTTCTAAACCAAAGCCAAAGAAGAAGAAGACTGCACCCTTTTCTAAACCCCAGGATAAGTTAGAACATCATGAGGATGTGCAGCCAGAGGATGCTACATCAACTCCTATTCAAACAGCTCCTCTAGCATCAGGAAGACCCATCTTGTCTTGGACATACACCACAAATCCAGAAAGATGGCATGTCATTAGAGATCAAGGCACTTAAGACCTTTACACATGGCAAGATATGTTTCAGTTTCCTCTACATGACCACTTTGATATGAGAAGACATTTTGACAATCTGAAGGATCCTGATCACCTTATGAAGAAAGGAATGGTGATCATCCTAATGAGGACTGTTGATATTTGAAGTGTACTCAGTGTTTTGGTAGCATCAACCTAGGGGGAGTTTGTAGATATTAATAAAGAGGCTGATGCAACCTAAACATCCAATATCTCTCCTACATGTTGCATAAGTACTATGAAGAAGAATGCTTAGGAAGTTTCACACATGCAACATAAATATTCTAATTGTGAAATATTCTGAAGCCAAATATGAAGTCTTCCGAAGCCTCAGAGACAAAGTCTTTCGAAGCTTCAACTCATGAAGACAGATTTCTTTTGAAGACTTTTGACAATGCTTCCGCTGCATCTCTGTAAGGTCACCAACATATATGAGTTGGTGAAAAGATCCATGCTTTTGGTAACTGTACATTGAGGTCTTGAGTCTGTAATCTTTCTACTTCATGTACTTATCCTTCTTGTAATAGATAAGGATGTGAACTATGGCATGTCATAGTCACTAGTCAAAAGGCTAATAGGATCGAATGTATCAATCTGTGATGATATATGAACACAATTCAAAGAAAATACAAAACAAAGTAATCAAATCAAGCAAGATATCAACAAAATTCACAGTTTCATTAATATCAAGCAAAGACAATTACAAAGTAAGTAAGCAGTTTTCGTCTCTCCTACCTGTAACAAGACTAAGCTATTTATAATGAAACACAAGGAACTAACAAATTACAAAACTAGTCCCTATACTATTACAAATACTAAAAAGACACATAAAGACAACATGTTAATCTTTCTAGACAACTAACAATACTCCCCCTAAGATTTACATGGTCTTCGGTCTTCAAAGTATTCAATCTTGTCTTTTTGTTATCTTTCCTTCGGCTTTTATCTTTTATCTTCGGCTTCAGCACTCAAAGAATTTTTCAGGTTCTTCCTTGATTTTGAACATTGGCTTCTTTTTATAAATCTCCTATTTTTTCAAAGCATTAGCAATTGCAGACTTAAATTTTCTAGCAAGAATGCCTTGTTCTGGTTTTGCTTCATTCGTCTTTATCTCCATTTTGCTCATTCTTTCCAATGTGTCTTTTGATAGACATGTGATATCAATACTAGCATATAACTCAATTGGATTTCGACTTTCCTTTGAGTATATTTCTAATACTCCTTTTCTTTAAATTCTCATGAATTCAATGTCTTTGATATCCTTCTTGACAATGTTTGCTTAAGCAACAGCTTTCCTTAAAGATATTCTTTCCATTGTAGCATTCAATGATGATGGAAAGAAAATACTTCTTATCTTGATCTGCAATCTCTGGAGATACCTTCTCAAAATTTTGCACAGATAGAAATGATATATAACTTGGATGCAATAGTTTCAGTTCAAAAGCACCAAATAATGTAATCATATCCTCATCCCATTGTTCCAAATTTCGGACCAGTTTAAGTTCAAAAGTCTCAGAGTTACAGAATCATCTGAGAATTGGCTTTGACTTCTGATTTCCATCAATCACCTTTAAACCAGGAGTTGTGACTTTTCAAAATACTTATCATAAAATTCTATCATGAAATGTTCTTCTTAAGATTGTACTCCTTTCATCTTTTTGTTCTTCTTTAAAGTAGCAAAGTACTCTTTGTCTTCTTGATCACATTTTGTTTGAATAAAATTACTTGATCTATCCATTCCTCTTCTCAATAATTCTATCATGATCTTACCACGTTTAGAATTAGATGGATTAATCAGAGGTAATTTGTTTAACTCCTTCAAGTCTTGCACTGGAAGTTTAATGATGCTTGAGTAAAAATGATATACATAACAAACTACATTTACTCTTTTTATCAAAAATGCACCAAATATCTCATCATACTTCCATGCTATTATCTTTACTTGGTTTGTGAAATCAGGAGCAATCATAGCATTTAACAACTCAGCAACTGATTGTCCTTTTTGTAATACATTTCTTACCAAGTCTCCAATAGATCTAGCATTATCAAAGATTTGTCTTTATTCAGATGAGGCTTGATATGCTTGTCTTTCAATACCATAAAACATTTTAATAAGATCTTTTCTACTATCATAAGCATCTGATTTTCTTGCCATTTGTTTAATCTCTTGAGGCTTCAACATTCTTGTTCTTTTGGTAATCTCAAGGTATTGAGGATTATCAGTATCAAGAATGATCATCTTCTTTGATTGTTTTTCAGTTTCTTGAAAACTTCTGACAAGATTCCTCAAAGATACAGAATGTAATCTTTTCAGCTTCCTCCATGGGTAATTCCTAGCTTGCAACCATGACCATAAAGCTGGAAAACTCATATTATCAGGATCAGGATGGTGCAACTCATAGCTTGATAATTCATCCACATTAATACTTTCTTTAGCTCTACTCCATTCAACAGGTTCCATTACAATCTCATTTGGATCAATAGGAGCAACTGACTCTGCAGCAATGCATTTCTCATATTCATCATTTATTTGAGAAACAGTCAGTCCATCCAAAAACACTCTATTGTATTTTATCTTCACAAGATAGTTGTATCTATCTTCAAAGTCTTATGGAATTTAATCTTGATCTTGAGTATGTTCTTGTGAAGAGAAATTTGATAAAAATTGAGCTTCATCTATGTCTTCTTCATCTAAGACTTCATCATACCAGTCATCACTGTAAACTTCTTCAATGTCATCTAAAGCTTCAATTTGTTCTTGAATGTTTTGCACTTCAACAGTTTCTTCTACTCTTTGTACTTTTGAAGGTGAATCTGTTAAATTTGTATCTACTACATCATCAATTTTCCTTTTGCCTTTGATCGCCTCAGGATTCTCTTCAACAATCACCTCAGAGCTTATCTTTGTTCTGGTGATATAGGCTTTTGAGATTCTTTTCCCTTTAATAATTAATCTTTCAACTTTTCATTTTCATCAAATAATTTCTTGAATTTTTCTTCAAGAATGTCATAATCCTTTATCATGACTTCAAAATTTTTGATAACATCTTCTTTATCTTTTGCATAACTCACAATCTTTTCATCTTTCAGAGAACTTTCTTCTTTCAACTTAGAGTTTTCATCCTTTAACTTTTAAATTTCCTTTTCAAGAAATATATTCATCTGTTTTAGTTTTTCATTCTCAACTTTTAATTCTTCAATCTCTTTCTCTTTGAACATATTTTCTTCTTTCAAATTTTCCATCTCATCTATATCAATTTTCTCCTCTATTTGTACAGACACATTTTGTGTTGAACTCACAGGAATTTCTTCAACATCTTCATTCATTTCAGCTTGAAATACTAGTTCAAATAGCATATCATTCATGAAATCAAAATCAAAAGTTTGATTTGGTGAATCTTCTTCATGAGCAACAATAACTGGTTCATCTTCTTGACCATCATATACAGAATTATCATGAATATCAACATGAATATCAACATGAATATCAACATCAGTAGTTTCTTCATTTAAGTTCTCAGTTTCATTGACATTATATACATAATTCCTTTCATTAGTATCGTCTTGATGTGCTTCAGTTGCACCATCATTACCATCATCATCATTATTATCATCATCATGATCATCTACTGAGCTTTGAGATGCTTCATCCTCACTTTCTTCATCATCTTCATCAATCACATCATCTACAACATCCTCAATAAGATCATTTGGATCCATTGGTTCATCTTCAGATAAATGGAAGGGTAGTTGATTGATATCTACTTCATCCATAGCTACATTCCTTATATACTCAAATAAAGGAATGTTTTGAGCACCAATGATCATAGCCAGTCTTTTATAAACAGATTCAGACATGTGCTCCAATTGCAATTTATCACCTTCAACTCCTTCTACATATAAGTCTGGATTATCTTCATTTATGAGCAGTTGGAGAAATCTAGGATACATTAAGTATTTATTTCTCTTTCCTCTTTCAAGATTGAAAATTAATCCATTCAATATCCACTTGGCCATGTTAAATCTTCTATTTGTGGCTAAAGCAATAATAGGAGATGCAATGTCTACTAGGAATGAATCCCAACCAGCACTTCTTTTAGACATGCAATGTTGAAATATATAACACAACAGTTTCCAGTGTTTATACACTCTAGCTCTAAAGAATTGTTTCTTTGGAAAATGATTAGGATGACCCATTTGTAGAAATACTTCTCTACATTCATTAAATGTATACTCAGATAAGTCTTCTGGGTCATTTTCTCCAAGTTTAAGAGCTGTTTTGATTGCTTGTTCAGAGACTTCAAGCATTCTATCGGATGTAATGAAAGCTCTTAAAACTTTATTCCCTTCTTCATCTCTTTCTATGTTTGTTGTTCTCCAAAATCTTTTGATTAATCCTGCATTTATCAAAGGTCTAGCACACATTGCATAGACATATTTTGATCTTAGCAGGAATCGAATAATCCCTTCATAACCAGCTGCTTCCTTGTTTTCCTCATCTAAGAATGCAACAACGTTATGTTTAGGCTCATATTTCAAAGCTGCCATCTGCAAAAATATAGAGAAAAAAAATATTAGAACATTAAAATTTACTTATGAATTTGCATTTTGTAATATTGAATTCAATTTTGACTTTTTACTTATGAATTGAATTTGTGTAATCTTCAAATTTTATTCAATTTTTATCTATCATTTTTATCAATCAACTATTTGAATTCTGATTCATCTAATTTTTATTTTAAAAAATATTTTTTATTTATTTTTCAAAAATTTTAATTTGACTTTTCATCTTCTTCTCCTTCCTTCGAAGAACCCGGCTGTGCAAACTATAATCAACATCTTTCATGATTTCAGTTGAAGGAAAATATATCAAATTGCTCGAAATTTGATACATGAAAATAATCAAGAGTCAATTTTAGGTATCATTAAGATTTGATTAGTTAAACTTTGAATGTTATAGTGTTTAAACGCCCGAATAGCAGTCAAACGACTATGCCAATCGACATGTTTTAACCAAAATCTACTAATTTGAATCACAAACTTACATTTATAAACTCAAATGATATCTAACAATCAACACAGATTTGCTTCAAACAATGAAAACCAAAGAGTTCGATGAAGACCAGAGTCGATAGTTCAGAGAGTTGTGTTTGGAGAATTTTGAGTGTGAATGAGAAATAAGTGTTTCTGCGTATTAAACCCTAAAATTCACAAAATAATGAGACGCAAGAGCACTGTTTATGCGTTTGGACTCAGACGCATGAGAACTATTCAGTCGCATGAGCACTATATAGACGCATAAGCACTGTTTAGGCGCTTTTGCACTATTCAGTCGCATTTGCACTGTTCAGCCGTATGAAGTTCCTGAAATGTCTAACACTTAAAATCTTGAAACATTTCAACACTGTGTAGATGCATGAGACATTTAAAAACATCCAACACTTGGTTAAATCATACTCATTATCACTGTTTAGGCGCATGGGATAGTGTAAAACGCCCAAACACTTGGTTAAACACATGCACTTATTGCAACTGTTTAAGCGCATGGGAATATGAAAAACGCCCAAACACTTGGTTAAACTCATGAACTTATTGCAACTATTTAGGCGCATAGGAATATGAAAAACGCCTAAACACTTGTATAAATTCCTGAAAGTTCACCATGCTCCTATTTAGACGTATGAACACTATTTAGGCGCATGAGTTGACTTTCAAGAGTCTTACACTTGTGTTTTCCATAAATTCTTCACCTGCACACTGCTTAAACATATTAGTAATATTTCATACTAATATTTAAACATTTTAAGCATAATTCTTTTAATTTCTCAAAATTTACATTTTAGTGCCTCAAATTTGATCTTTTTACATTTTGCATGGTAAAATTTGATTTTTAACATTTTCAATTCTTCACTTGTTGATTAACTTTTTCTAAAGTTTATCTTTCCCTTCAATTTAATCTCAAAACATAATCAAATATCTATGTTTCAACTTTTGCAAGAAACATTTCCAATTGCAAATTTATATAGGTTCATATCATCATTTTCAAATGTTACATTACCAAACTCACGTACACTTTGAACATATAGCATCATCCTTTCAATTCAACATTTTATTTTGATTTATAGAGAAAAAAAAACTCTTCCATTTATTACTCCCCCTAAACTTTTAAGTTTGAAAAACTTATAAGTTTCCTAAGGTAACATAATAAGATCACACATCTCATTGTTATATTGCGTTCACACACATAAAAACATGCATAAAATCAAAATGAAATCTGAATCAAAATCTAGTATAAACAAAGAATTCATGTCTGTAGTGAGATCATATCAATGAAGATCAACACATTAAAATAAAAAATTGTGAAAAGTCATGGATGATGAAAAAATCCTGATCAAGTGTGTTCCAGGTCAGTGATATCACAGCAAAAGGAGACACAAGATCTAAGGACAGACAATGAGTGTTTTTGACAAATTATCAGCTCACTTACTTTGTCAATTCTTGTATAGATGAGGGTGTTATTTAAGATATTACATGATGTAGATCATACAGAGACTTAGAGAGCTCAACTTTCATCAAGATATGCAAGAAAGAACACATACTCAACTTTTACGTGAACCATATGTATAACTAGAGCTCATGTTACTTAAATGAATGGAGAATAATCATGGATAACCATTTGATCAGCTCTATCTATCCATTTGAATAGATTGTGCACATAGGCATCTTTTGCATCAAAGAGAAAATCCAAGTCTGTAATGACTTACAACAAAGGATATCTCACCACTTCAGGTCTATGATGACTCATAACAAAGAAGTGATATGATGCTAGTAATAGATAACATGATTAGTCACATCACCATCAGGTGCGAGTGGTGTAACTTAACAAGCAATCAATCTGATAAGCCATAACATCTCAATAGTACTCAGATGAATACACACAAATATAAAGATTTAGTGTAATAAAAAGAATTTACTTTTTCAGTATAGTAGCATGATATTGTCTACATAGCATATCTGATCATGTCAGACTTTATTAATGAGTGAAATATGCAACTGATCTCACTAATGTAGTATCATTTCTCACATATTGCAAAACATATTCTTGTCTAAAAATAAACTGACATTTAGAAAAAGACTCTATTTTTGGAATTTGATTTTATACTTTTGTATTTGGTTTTTCTAAATAAAAAACACACACACAAAATACAAATAGGCAATTAACATTGAGAGGATCACTTATGATTGTCTTTTGATTTAGGGAGTTCACATATGATTAATAAGATCAATTGACCCCACTAAATACTCAAACCCTCCTGGTAGGAAGGCTTTAGTAAATAGATCCGCCAACTGTTTTTCCGTTGCAATTTGAATCAATATAATTAACCCTTTTTCAGAGTTATCTTTGAGAAAATGATATCAAATTTTGATATGTTTTGTTTTTGAATGTTGAACATGATTAGCTATAATGAACATAGCTGCAGCGTTATCAATGTACATAGGTTTTTTAAGAAAATTGAACCCATAATCCAGTAGTTGATTTTGCAACCAGAGGATTAGAGAACATCCTGCTGATGCAGCAATGTACTCAGCTTCTACAGTTGAAATAGAGGCATTTGTTTGTTTCTTACATTGCCATGAGACTAATCGGGGACCAAGAAACTGACAACCACCCAAAGTAGATTTTCTATCTTGACAACATCCACCATAATCACTATATGTATATCCATGTAGTTCAAAGTTACCCTCGTAAGGATACCAAAGCCCTAAAGTTGGTTTACCTTTGAGATACCTGAATATCCTTTTGATAGTAATTAAGTGAGATTCTTTCGAGTCTGATTGATACCTGGCACAAACACAAACAACATACATAATGTCTGGTCTAGATGCAGTAAGATACATCAAAGAACCAATCATTGATCTGTATAGCGTTTGATCAATAGATTTTCCTTTTGGATCAGGTTCAATCTTGGTGTTAACATCTGCTGGAGTTTGTATGGACTGACAATCTTGCAACTTAAACTTCTTCAAGAGCTTGTCAACAAACTTCTCTTGATTGATAAAAATTTCATCAGATTGGTTGACCTGAAGTCCAAAAAAGAAATTAATCTCTCCCATAGAACTCATTTGGAACCGAGATTTCATGATTTTTTTAAATTTGTTGCACAATTTTGGATTGGTAGAACCAAATATGATATCATCAACATACACTTGTACACATAAGAGATCATAATTTTCCTTCTTTATGAATAAAGTTGGATCCATTTTCCCTCTTGTGTATCCATATTGGATTAATTGTTGTGATAATGTCTCATACCAAATTCTAGGGGCTTGATGAAGTCCATATAAAGCTTTACTCAGCTTATACACTCGATGTGGAAATTTTGCATCCTCGAAACCCGGAGGTTGCTTCACAAACACATCGTCAGTGATAGGACCATATAAAAAGGCACCCTTTACATCCATTTGATACACCTTAAATATCATGAATGAAGCATATGCTAGGAAAACTCGAACGGATTCAAGTCTTGCAACTAGTGCAAACACCTCATCATAATCTATTCCTTCTTCCTATGTGTATCCTTATGCAACAAGCCTCGCTTTGTTCCTTATTACTACACTACGATCATCAGTCTTATTTCTAAACAACCATTTCGTGCCTATGGCATTTTCTCCTTCAGGTAAATCCACTAAATTCCACACTTCTTGTTTGGGGAATTGAAGTAATTCTTGTTGCATGGCTTCTATCCAACCATTGTCCTTTAATGCTTCGGTAACATTTATAGGAACAATTTTAGAAAGAAAACAAGAGTATAAGCACAAGTTTGCTTGTTCTGGTTTACTCCTTGTTCTTCTCTCATTCAATGGACCAATAATCTGAGAAATTGGATGATTCTCGTGAATACGAGATGTTGGAATCTCATCACATTGAACATTAACATCCAGATTTGTTTGGTTTAAGTTGGAGAGCTGATGTAACAAATTAGAAGAATGTGGATTGAAGTTTGGAACTTGAGTCGGTGAGTTAATAAAGTAATCAAAGTTACCAGTATCAACTGCATCACCAGAGATGGATGAT
>BJCM01206524.1:0-12809 GCA_018326385.1 Flaveria bidentis | reverse complement strand
GATTCCTCAAATTGTTGATTCTTGATGTTGTATACTCTATAAGCTTTAGAGCTAGAAGAGTATCCAACAAAGATAGCATCATCTGACTTTTCAGAAAATTTTTGCAATTTGTCCTTTGTGTTAAGTATGGTACACCTGCTTCCAAAGGACCATAGAAAGCCAATGAATGGTGGCCTCTTTTTCCATAGCTCATAAGGGGTTTTTCCATGTGGCTTAACTACAAGAACTATGTTCTGCACATAGCATGTAGTGCTGACTGCCTCTACCCAGAATGTTAGAGGTAGTTTGGAATCAACTAACATAGTTCAAGTAGCCTCAATAAGTGTCCTGTTCCTCCTCTCAGCAACACGATTTTGTTAAGGAGTTCTGGGAGCATTATATTGTCTCGCAATCCTTTTTGAGTTACAGAATGAGTCAAGAACGAAGTTCTTAAACTCAGTCCCTTGATCACTTCTAATTATTTTAACCTTGTGATCAATTTGATTTTCTATATTAAGAATAAAAGATTTTAGTGTTTCAGCAGTTTCATCTTTAGTTCTTAAAAAGAATACCCATGTAAATCTTTTGTAATCATCTACGATCACTAGGCAGTATGATTTCCTTCCAATGCTTATTATACTTGTGGGTCCAAATACATCCATGTGCAATAAGTGTAATGGAGTGGTGATGGAGTTAACAACTTTGGATTTATGAGATGTCCTGTGTTGCTTCCCTTTCAGGCATACAACACTATCTTTATAGAAAAATTCCTTTTTAGTCAAACTATGTACCATGTTATTTATAGCCAATTTATTCATTGTCTTAAAATTCACATGACACATTCGTTTATACCATAGTGTTGACTCATCACTGTCATATTTGGAAAGAAAGCATGATACTTCACTTATTGGAGAAGCATTGTTCATATCAAGCTTGTACATATCCCCTTTCTTGGTAGATCTAAGAAGCATCAATTCTGGAGGAATTGTCATCCCTGGTTTGAGGTTAATGCACTCATGTTCTATGAAAAGCATTTGGTGCTTTTCATCATAAAACTAAGAAACACTTAACAGATTATGTTCAAGCTATTTGACAAAGTGAACTTTGTCAAATTTTAATTTCCATTGGATATACTTCCTTTTCTAGAAATATATCCTTCGGCCTCACCTCCAAACTGGACAGGACCTCCATCATAATGTTGAAATTGTTAAAGGAGAGATTTGTTCTGTGTCATGTGCCTGGAGCATCCACTGGCCATAATCCAAATATTGTTATTCTTGTCATACAGATGTCCCTGCAAATAAGATGAGATAATTAGTTTTGATTAGAAACCCAAGCCTTGTTGGTCTTGGGTTCTTCCAATGATAGTGACATAATTGAACCAAAAGTTAAATATGGGGGATCAATGGATGTCATTGAAGAAGAGGTTTGGGCTGCAACATCATTCTTGATCTTCCAATCCATTTTTTGGTTGATCATGGAAGATGTGCTTGTTGAAGCTTTTGCAGCATGGCATTCTTCCAAAGCTTCTTTCTTTTCGGAAGAAGCCTTCACCACCTTTTCTTTTGAAGCAGTCTTCTTCTAGGATGGTTTCAAGGGAACTTTCTTGTTCTTTGGAATTTAACAGCTTTAGCTTTCGATGTCATTTTCCCTTCGGAAGAAGGATTTTCTTCCAAAAGCAACCTTGCTTTGGAAACTAGCTTTTCCTTTTTCATCACTTGAACCATTTGATAAGGTTCAAATGAGAATCCTTCCCTGACTCTTTCTTTTCTAACATTATTTGCATAATGTGTGCTAGCAGGATTGTAGTAACAATCTTTAGCCATGTGGTTTTGCAGACTACACACTATGCATGCAATGTTAGTCATTTAGGAATGTGAGGATTGCTGTTTCTTGTGCTTTTTCTCTTCATCAACAACCTTTCCCTTTAACTTCTGATCCTTTGGTAAAATAGGAATGCTAGTACTACACTCCTTTCCTGAATCAGAAGTACGTACCACTTGGAATCCTACTGAGATGAATACACCCTATTGTTTTGGTCAATCAATAACTTGGACTCAACCACTTTCTTGGTTGTTCTTCTTGCAGCTTTATCTCTGCTTCTTTTGGCTTTGGTGGTTAGGATTTGATCTTCATTAGGAGATGTAGGTCTATTTACCTATTCCTTCCCTGTGGTGGCCACAATTATTGCATCATTCTTCAACTCATATGAAGATGGGTTAGTAGATGGGACCTCTTGCTCTTTAGTTCTACATCTAGGTTTTCTTACAGACTCATAAGAGTATGGTGGAGCAATTTCATTGGTCCCCAACCCTCCTTTGTTTTGATAAAAAATTTTGGAGTAGGAGGATGATGCAATAATAGCTTGGAAGTATTGCTCAGAGATAGCATACTTCCACGCTTGAGCCTCAATAGTGACAAGCTGGGCTTGAGCCTCAGACAATTTGGATATTAAATCCTTTATTTGAGTCATGTATTTTGTGTGTTCATGTTTTAATAAGGACACATTTTTCTCTAACTCTTCAATTTTTCTTTGATAGTAAGATCCGGCCTTTTAAAATAAAATTTCAAGATATTTAATGACTCAATATTAGATTTAATTTCCATATTGTACTTCTGATATAGTTTAACCTTAGCAACACGTTCAGGAGTACAGAGATGTTCATATACCTTGTTATCATCTGTTCTAGCCATGAGTGCTTGAGCAGGAGTCACTACGTGTACCATTAAGCTCTAGTCAACTTCTTGAGCCATTGCAGCTGTTTCAGTTGACTTTCTAATGGGCTTTGATGTAGAGGGATGTGTGGAGGCCTGTGGGGTTCGTGGATTTGTTTTGGGAGCCTTGCATTCCCTTGCAAAATGACCAAGTTGGTTACAACTGTAACATTTGGCCTTGGTTTTGTCAAACCCAAACTTGTTGTTAGTTGGGTTTTGAGGGAATTGCGTTCCAGTTCTCTTGAAGAACTTCTTCGCTCTGTAGGTTAAAAGAGCCATCTGTTGGACAATGTACACATACTTTACATCATCTGGACTGAAGCACTCTAGATCATCAAAGCAGTACTAAAAATCATTAGAGTGTCCACTTCCTGAGACAAAAGCGCAGTTGTCCTGAAAGGAACTATGTTGTGTCTGTTGAGACCTTGGAGTCTCCGGGAAGGTAATGTATGGTACAGATGAGCAGGATGGTTGTTGGTTGTAAGTCAGATAGTGCTGAGGTTGTATGGGTCCTGAGCCTTCAGCAACCATCAAAGCATTGCTAGCAGGAAGACTCAAGGGTCTACTTGTCTGATGGCCCCTCTTACTCTCCATCTCCAGACGGTATCCATCAAGGATGCCATAGATTTCGGTCATGGTAAGAGTGTTCAGATTCTCTGTCCTTTTGATAGAGACATAGTAGAATGTCCACTCATTTGGAAGAGCACTCATTAACTTTCTTGTGAGGTCTCTAAGTTCAGGAGTGATTCCCACAGACTGAAGAGAAGAAATAAGATACATGTACCTGAAATACTGCTGGCTAAGAGACCCTCCAGCAATATAGGTGAAGTTCTCGAACTGCTACTTCAGTAAGTCCTTCTTGGAGTCATTGGAGCTTGAATACATTTGAGCAAGTGCATCAAACAGTTCTTTGGCAGACTTGCAATGCTCAAACCCCTCCGTGATGGAATTGGGTATTGCAGTCATAAGAATAGCCATTGCATTGTTGTCAATGTCCATCTTCTTCCGGTCCATATCAGAGTAATCTTCAACAACCTTCTCTATCATGGCACTGTTTCCACTAGGTGCTGCCACCTTGGGTTTATATGGGCCATTGACAATAGAATACCACATGTTGCTGTCTTAATACTTGACGAAGCCTTCCATGCGTCTGCTCCATGACTTGAAGTTTTCAGGAGTAATGATGGAGCTTTAGTCATAGTTCCCATCTCAACTTCAGACTTGTAGAGGGCCATTTTGAGTGACGTAAAAGTAGGAGTGAAAAACAGGTTGATTAGGATGGTAAGATCTCAAAATCAAGAACCTAAATAGCTCTGATACCAATTGCAGAATCGATTTTGGTCACTTAACACGTGGTTTTTCTCTCATACTCACATATGTTTCACTCATTTCAGTTGAAGAAAAGTCTATTCTAAGAGTTGATAATAATATAATAAGTAACAATGAACATAGAAAGATAATTTTCAAAGTACTTGCTTATATTTTTTCTCAACTCAAAGTGTTACAAGACTCTTATAAGCATGGTTTATGAGTTACAATGAGAAACTATATATAATACTACCTACAACCATATATATTTTGATACCAGCTGGGATCCTATAACTAAAGCAAATACTACAGTGCTAAAGTTAAGGTATTTTAGATAAGGTCTTATCTAAGATATGGTAGTCATGACATGTCCATGACTTACCTTTTGTCACCAACTAAAGTTGGCAACTGTGGTATCTAACAAAAGGTGAACAATAGAATAAAGTAAGGTCAACTATATGGTTTTTGAGAAAGCGCCATGCAGTATCTCAGAGGGTTTGCAGCGGATTGTCAGAGACCATACTTTTGTTTACTGGTTCATAGCAGTGTCTTCCCAAAGATAAATGGCTTCGGAAGAACTTGTTCTTCCGAAGCCACTTATACTTCGTAAGAGGCTACTTCTTCCGAGGCTTAAGGACTTCTGCTTTTCTTCATACTTCGGAAGTAGTCTTCTAATCTTTACTTCTTAGACTTGATCTTCGGAAGTGAATACTTTTGTCTTCGGAAGTGAATAATTTTGTCTTCGGAAGTAGAGTTTGCCTTCGGAAGTCCATATTTAGCTTTGGAAGTATTATTTTAAATTCAACAAAATAATCCAAGTGAAATGGTTTTGGTTGCACCAACCTTCTACTTGATCCAAATGAAAGTAGTGAGGGAAACTAAAACAAACTTGAAGATTTGGAGTTTTGTTTATAGAAGGATTGAAGATCAAGTGTTTGAGTATCAAAACAACAAGAAAAAAAAAGAAATGTGGGTAAGAATCACCATCTAAATATTTCTATAGATCTGGGCTTGATTCTTGAGTTTTGGGTTATTAGGGGCTTGAAAAAGATTTCAAAAAGATCATATTTATACGTATGAAATGGAATAAAAAGCTAAGGTCTAGCATTAGAAATGAACCATCGATTTGCATGTAAAAAGTATAGATCTTGGTTGAAAAATGAAGGTTTTTGATGTATAATGAGCTGAAACTGCGAGAGAAAGTAGTTACGAAACTTTAGTTTCGTTAGTAAATTCCAACGAAAGTTGGGTAGAGATCTCGTGCAAAAGTGTGGAGGGCAAAACTAGCTGTGAAACTGATTGTATTGCATAGAAAATGATAGAGTAGTGTGGTAATTAATATGTAGATTGTGCGACTTATTTATTGACCTAAATTCCTCTTTGACTGATAGCAATCTACTCATCAGGTGATTTCTAGATTCCCTATTTCATACTTGTTTTAAACATTATGGGCTATATACATACTAAATGACTAGCCCTTTTAAAGCAAAGTTTTATACACTATCTTATATAGGAAATGGGGTTTTCTAATGAATTCAAAGACTACTTTTCTTATACTCATTTGTGGATTGTGTGCTTATCAACAATTGCTGCAATCAGTCTTCCATTGATGATGCTCCACAGTCTTGACTACTACTACTTGGACCTTGGTATGGTGGTTTCTGTTGTTGGTAAGGTGGCCTTCGGTTGAATCCAGATGATGATTGGTTATTACCAGCTTCTCTGTAATTTGAGTTGCTCCTCCAATTTGAAGTGTTATTATATGAGTTGTTTGAGCCTCCCATATTGCGTGTAATGATTCATCATCGTCTTGGCGCCATTGTTGGCCGCTATTGCTGTTTCGACAACACTAGACTCATAACCATCCATTGATGGTGTGGCATAGTGTGTCATCTTTCATTTCCTCGTCTAGGTTACCCATTTCTTCTTCAGATGGTGTACCTTACAAAACGTCTTCTTCAATGATTGTAGAATTTTTCGGTGTCTTTCGCGTAACCTTTGACGGAAAAGTCGTCCGGGCTCCGAAAGAGGCGAAACAAGTTCAGGACTAGATGAGTTAAACATACACTAACTTAAGGAGCATAAACTAACTAAGGATTAGAATGAATTAGACACATGATAACTAAACTAAATAAAGCAAACTATCTACCAAAAATAAAATAAAATTTAACAAAAATATATATTTACAGGATATACACAAGATAGTCAAAAATTTAAATTGTCTTTCAAAACTGTCGTGTGTCCCCGACAACGGCGCCAAAAACTTGATGCGATGCGGAGCATATATATTTTGATGGAGTTTTTTCACACATATTTAGTTTTAATTGCTTATTACTAATACTAAATCAAACACACAAAAGGGAAGTGTACCTATCGTGTGGTAGTATAGTGATGGTAACAACCGAGTATCAATCCGTGGACACACCTAGCCTACTCACCAACCTTAATGTTTGACTATCAGATTTGGTTTTTGTTTGAGAAAATGATAAGTTTTGTTGATAAGATTTTTTAGGGTTTAAAAACAATAAGTAAAATAAAACAAGATTGAAGCATTTGGATTTAAAATCAGGGAATAAAGGCTATCATCCTAATTAGATTACACTTATGTAACTATGATGAATTGGGGGTGTGATTAAAGATAGTGATTAATGTAATTATGTTAATGTTTATAAAGGTGAGCTGGAAAGATTTCTCATCTATCTGCTTCATAATGACTAGGATCATTTTAGGTTAAGTTTTACTCCTTACATCAAATCCCTAGTAATGTAGGTAAATCTTTTGTGACCTTTTTGACATACGATTTCTGAAAACATAACTTAATGTTAAAAAGAGAGTTGTCAGGTTCCTTCCTAACATACCATTAATTTTAGAAAACCATAACAATTAATGAAAATTTTTCAGACTAATAAAAAGGAACCCGTAAATGATCAGAAAGTTAAGGTGATATGATTTCTAATAACCATTTCTAGTTCCTTAGCCATGGACTTATTATGAAGAACGGTTTTGCGAATGAAAGTTGATCATACGTTTTTCAACCATGTATGACAATAACAATCACAAACTATAAAGTTATAACTTCCCGTTCAAATATAGATGATACCCATCTAAAGTTTTCCCAAGACCACCATAACATTAACATAATATATATCACACCATTAGTTTATCACAAATTACATAAGTTTCATCCAATTAGGATGATAATAAGAGTTTAGCTTATAATGAGCTTGAATATAACAAAAATAACATAGAAGATAGATATGAAATCATTGGTGAAATAGAATGATGAAACCGATGATTCAAAATAGATGACGTTTAGATGATCCCGAGCTTCTTCCAAGTGTTGTATGCATCTCCTGAGCCTTCAAATGATCTTGAAGACATGATTCCTAAGAGAACTCTGCATACTAACTTCCTGACCAAAGCTTACCTAAATGGGAAACTTAGGCCTCTATTTATAGGCTTTCTGGAGTGTTTAAGCACGACCCCGTATCTAAAAGACACATCCCCGTGTTAGTACAATGCTTACGAAAATTGGTCAGCTCGTACGTTTAGGTTATGTCACGCATGGCCCCGTGCTAAATGGGGAAATACTCCATGTTGGAGGTGGGGCAAAACCCTGTGCATCATGGGGCACAACTCCATCCTCGCTTTTGTGGGATAATACTTTCTGTCCTGTCAGATTTCCAAACACGGGGGTGTCTCAATTTAGCATGAGGGTGTGCTCTTGGCAAGGCATGGAGGTGTGCTTAATGAGGAACGACCCCATGATTGGACTCCAAAGCTTGGATTTCTTCAATTTCTTGTCAAATATGCTTCTTTTGTCCATCTTGCCCTTTTAAACACATGCAAAACACAATTTAACAATTTTAAGTACACAATCATCATTTTAAGGGAGGTATTAAGAAATAATTGATGTGCTTTTGATAGGATTTTAATGTATAATTTGGAGCACATCAATCCACAACACCAATATAAAGATCAACTAAGCCTAAAGAGATCTCTGATTTGTAGCCCCCATAAGCAAACCCAAACTAAGGTGACTCCCACTGTTGTGGAGGTGACTCATGTAGATTCAGCTGCCACTATTGAGAGTCCCTTAATGGGTCCTCAAGACAGTGACAATATATCTAAGATTGAATGTATGTCAACCTTGCCTTTTGATAACTCTGAAAGAGACATCATTAAGCAAGGGAAACCAGGCCGCCAAGAAACCACAATGGATAGTTAGGATGAACATACTAGCTATGTTACCTCATCTTCCCGTGATTCTTCTAAAGAAGACGTGGGAAGTATGTAACTAACCATACAAGACCTACTTTCTAAAGTCTCAAACCTTGAATCCAGGGTTAACACTTTAGAGGATAGGTCTGCCACTCAACAACTTGAGATTGAAAATCTCAAGGCTCAATTAGCTGAGAAACAATCTAAGAGATCTGTGAGGCATGCACAATTTAAGTCTCTCTGACTTCCTCCTCCAACTCATCCAGCTCTCAGGAAGATGCTACCAAAAAGGGAGAATGTTCAAAGAGAAACTCATGTGGATCAACTAAGCTTAGCCCTTTCTACACTAACTTCAAGATATCCTGCTTAGCAATCAACTACTTTCGCTGAGCCTCCTCCCATCATCCTTCAAGTGGACCTGAGGATGCATATTGACTTGAATAGATTCTTAACCAAATTTCTGATGAGATTCTTACTTGAACAACAAAGTCTAGATGTTGCTTTGGCATACGTTGGAGCTGAAGAGCTTCAAAGGTGGAACACACCATCTACCACTGTCAAGGGACTTGGTCAACATAAGGTCCACATTGAACCTGAGATTGAATTCGAAGGGGATATGAGGACTGATGGTCAAGAAACTGATATAGTTGGGACAAATAGTGAAATTCCACTAACTACCGAAGCTGAAGTCAAAGCTGCAGAAGAATCATTCCAAACTTCCGAAGCTGAGATCCAAGCTACAGAAGGGCTATGCTCTCTGTCTGATATTTTAATTATCACAAATGAAATCCTTGAATTGTCATCTGAGATAAATAGTGAAGACTTTCTCAAAACCTTCTCACTTAAATACCATCATCATCACAAGCTCAGACCTCCACCCATCAACCTCATCTACACAAGAATCTCTAAAGCCAAAAGCATTCGAAGACAATAAGGGTAAAAATAAATTGACTGTAGAAGAACTGCTAAAGGAAGAAAGGTTGGAGAAGCTTAGAAGAAAAGTTAGAATTCCCTCTGAAAAGCTATTAGCTGCAAGTAGCAAAGCACTTGTAGTCAATGAAGAGGCTATCAACAATCAAAGAAGGGTGGAGATTATTGGCAAGCTCATCAATCTGCGGCCAATGAAGATGTTCTCTTCTTACCACTTGAGGATTTGGTAGAGTTAGAGAAGGCAACCCTGCTATGGTAAGAATAAGAAGAAGCAGCAAGGTTAGCCTTTGAAGAGGAAGAACTAAGAAAGAAAGAGGAAGCCAAGCAACAACTTAAGGATGAAAGGATAGCTTTTCTGAGCTCTAGGCGCCTCTCTCTTAAGAAACTTGCTCCTCATAATAATGATATGGTCATATGGATTTTCAACAAAGAACAAGACCAAATGAACAAAGAAAGAAAGAGGGCTTCTAGGGAAAAGCTGAGGGAGAAAAGAAGAAAGAGGAAGAAGCTCAACTTCAAACTGTCAAGAAGATGAGAGATAATGTTTGGATAAAGGATCATCATAGGGCCTATGGCTTCTCAGTCAGGCAAGTTGGCACCATGTTTGAGAGAACCTTACAGTGACATCAAAGCTGATATTCACTAAGGAAGAAGGAAAGAAATGTATAGAAGAATACAGGGGATGACTTTTGAACTCGTACCTTAACCACAACCTCAACCAGAACCAACACCTCTCCCTTTCCCCATCATAACCAAACCAACCACTGAGCTTGACACTCCTAGACCACACCGTCATCCATACCCTCTACCTCACCCATTCCATCAAAACAACCACCACCACTACATATCCTCAAACCTAAAACACTCCTAGAACCCAATTATCATCCACCTAGCCTAAGTCATCCTCTTAACCCTCTACACGTCTAACCTTAGAAGAGTTCAAGTAGATCACGAGGAAGTTCATTAAATGTACTACTTTTAGTGACATCTCTTATGAGGAGGATACATCAAAAAAACCTTCATTGATTAATCCTTATGTTCCTTTACAAGAGAACATTTTCTTGATCTTCCAAGAGGAACATTGGACCAAGCTCTCAAACTCTTGCAACTAATTCTAATTCTCTTGAGGAAGAAGAGAAGAAGTTGAGAAGAAGGTTAGTGACTTTACTTGACACAATGAAGGGTGATACGTTACCAACTCAACCTCTTGTTACTAGAAAGGAACTAGTCCAGTGGAGTTTTGAAGACTCTTCTAATAACTTTATTATGGAAAAAGATAATAGTGAAATCAATAGGCTCAATGCCTCTTCTCTGCTACAATCTAGAAAATTTGACTTTGATGAGTTAGCAGAGAAATAATTCTCCAATCCCTCCAACTCTAAAGTAACTGCTCACATCAGAAATCATCTTAGCAGACTTCATCTGGATGAACTAACTACAAGGGCCAAGATTGAAGAAAAGGTGTAGTAGAGAGAGAATAAAGAAAATGAAGGGTCAACCGCCAAAGGTAAAGCTTTCTTACAAATGGTTGAAGGCCTTGAATTGGAAGCCATAGTTAGATGGGAGTTTGACTACAACTGTTATCAAGTAACTCTCTTCAGATGGACACAACAAACGATACACGTCACTCAAAGTGACAGACTAGGTTTTCTATCTAGAAAAAACTTGTACAAACTTCTCAGCACCACATCAGGAAAGAACAAAGAGACAGATAAGTATCTTCTCTTCTTGGTGCTGAAAGTTTTAAGAAGTAGAAACAAGTGAGGTTTTGGTAGCAACAGCCTAGGGGAAGTTTGTTGGATCAATTAAGGCTGGTGCAACCAATACAAACACTTAATTTTTTTGTCATAACAGAGTAGGAACTTCAGAAGGAAAAAGGAACTTTTATAGGAAAAGGAACTTCCAAAGGAAAAAGATGAACTTCCAAAGGTCAAGGTTGAAAGAGCTTCTAAAAGGGAACTCTAAATTCAAAGACAAAGTCTTCTTTCTTTTGAAGTTCAACACTTAGAAAATTCCAAGACAAAGACTTTCGAAGTATGAAGATCATCATAAGCCTCGGAAGAAGTAGACTCTTCCAAAGTATAAGTGGCTTTGGAAGAACTTGTTTTTTCGAAGCCAGTTAACCTTTAGAGGAACTTTCTTTGAACCAGTGGATATAAGTATGTTTCGTCTGACAAGCCGCTGCAACCTCTGATATATACAACATGGTGCTTTCCCATGCCTATACAGTTAACCATACTTTATTCTACTGTTCATTCCTTATTACTTTAGTATAGTTACCAACTTCAGTTGGTAACAAAAGTTAAGTTATGGATATGTCTTGACTACCAATCTAATATAGTACTTTATCTAAGATACTTTACCTTTAGCAATGTAGTTTTTGCTTTAGTCATAAGTTTCTATCTAATATCAATGTATAACTGGCTGTAGATAATAGTATATATAGTTTCTCATTTGTAACTCTGTTAACATGCTTCTAAGAGTCTTGTAATCTATTGAGTTGAGAAGTAATATATACAAGTATCATGAACAACCTTTCTTTTTGTGTTTGCTTACTTAGTATATTATTATCAACTTTTAAAGGATTTTGCATCATTAAAGCGAGTGTGACGTAGTGAGTTTGAGAGATAATATTTTTGTTTAGTGACAAAACTCGATCCTATAGTGTTCTAGTTTTTTTAAACTTTAAAGGAAATCATTGGCATATTAGTCAATTGAAAACCTTTAATTTTCAATCAGATTTAAATTGTCATTATGGTGTACATGTAGCATCTTTTTAAATTTTCACGTTGTATTCTTTCATTTAGTTTTTCTTTAGCATATAACTTTATCCTTGAGCTCGTATTAGTATTAAGCTCCGATTATGGTGAGGGTGCACTAGGTCTAATTTCTATCAAGGTAAACCTATATAAGGCAAGGTCCCTTAGGTAAGTACATATTTCACATATCCTCTCACAGTGAGCGAGCATAGGGCAATGCCCCTATTATTTGCGTATGAATGTATATATCCTATGTAATTAGTGCATATAAGATACAACTCCTTTCAGATGAGCAGTGCACAAGGCAAAATTTTTGTAGAATGCAACGAATGTAAACTTCTATGCATGCTTGCAAGACTTTCTCTTGACCTATTTACTATTATTAGTTAATGTTATATTTATTATTATTTTTTTATAACTTTATCAAATAATAATTATTCATATATAATTTACTATATTCATGGTTTACTTTACACTTCGTCATGCAACATATCATCGTTTACTATCCATAAATAGTATGCATCTATGGTTCTATACAGTAAGTGTAGTTCATCAGTATTACAAACTTTACATCAGTGTAACATCTATCATCGTTCTATGCCAAGTATGGGTTAAAACATAAAAGCTATAACATTGCAGTTAGAATAAGTTAATAGAAATGACTATGTTAACACGTATGAGAAGGTAAATGCGGATAATTATAGCATGGGTAATAGAGATGGCTCGGAGAATGCGGATTACTACGTCCATAATGGTGACTAAGGTGGTGTTTTGAGTGTGCAGAGTGTTTGTTTTTTGGAAGACGTTTTATTAAAAAACGTCTGCAGGAGGACTACATGAAGAAGATGTGGACCTATGTCTTCTGAGATCTTCTAACCTCTTCTCACCCCCCACCTT
>BJCM01206523.1:0-20021 GCA_018326385.1 Flaveria bidentis | reverse complement strand
GACAAAGCTTTGTATGGTCTTCACCAAGCCCCAAGAAAGTGGTATGAGACTCTATAATCCTTTCTTCTTGAACATGGATATGAAAGAGGAAAGATTGATCAGACTCTCTTCAGAAGAACAAGAGGAAAAGATATGCTGTTAGTCCAGATTTATGTGGATGACATTATATTTGGCTCTACAAACAAGCAACTCTACAAAGAATTTGAAGACCTAATGCATTCAAAATTCCAAATGAGGGAAATGGGAGAACTCACATTCTTCATAAGAGTGCAAGTCTAATACACAACAGATGGAATCTTGATCAACCAATCAAAATATATGGATACAATGCCAAAGAAGTTTCATTTTGTTGATTGTCGGTCTATAGAACACCAGTTGATACCAAAGTGAAGATTGGACCTGATACAGAAGGAAAATCTATTGATCAGACTCACTATCGATCTATGATAGGCACACTTATGTATCTAATTGCTAGCAGACCTGATATTATGTTTGGTGTTTGTGTGTGTGCCAGGTATCAAGCTGATCCAAAAGAATCACATGTGAATACAGTGAAGAGGATATTCAAATATCTAAAGGGCAAACCAAATCTTGGGTTATGGTATCCAAAGGAAGGAGATTTCAATCTCCATGCATTCACAGATAGTGATTATGGAGGATGCAACTTCAACAGAAAATCCACATCCGGAGGTTGTCAATTTCTTGGTCGCAGATTGGTGTCATGGCAATGCAAGAAGCAGACAAACGTATCTGTATCAACAACAGAAGCTGAGTATATTGCAACATCAGCATGTTGCTCTCAAGATCTCTGAATTCAAAACCAAATGCTTGATTATGGTTTTAACTTCTTGCACACAACAATTCACATTGATAACACAGCAGCTGTTTTCATAACTAATAACCCAGTTCAGCACTCAAAGACTAAACATATTGAAATTAGATATCACTTTTTGAGAGACTATGCTGAAAAAGGATTAATCAAATTGATTCAAGTACCCACTAAAAATCAATTTGCTGATTTATTTACTAAGGCTTTTGAACCTTGTAGGTTTGAATTCCTAGTTCAATCAATTGGCATGATTAATCTTAAGTAAAACAAAACAAAACATCAAAAACAAGTAAAAATCTTTAGAAAATCACAAAAAGAAGTCAAGTTTGATGAAGAAAAGAGTATCTAGGAAATGATATAATTACATTCATTATATCATTCACTGTGCTTAATTTCAAAAATTGCAAGACTGTCATGACTTACTAGATATGTTGGTAGGATCAACTTGGAAGAGACTATACATGTAGTGATGAATTAAAAACATATTTAATGGTGAAACACTCATGACAGAGTACAAGTATGTATTGGCTTATCTGAGTGCATGTGTGTGTAGTAACCTAAACACACCAGGTAATGATACTTTATGAATCTATTTCACCTACATCCGTTTCATCTTTGTTTTGCTGAGCAAAGACCTAATGAAACATGCACATAATGCATAAGCCCTGATCCAAAAGATTCCTAATGAGGAACACATCCAAATTGGATGAATCTACAAAAGCAATACATTCCGAGTGAATGAACAAAAGAATCCCATCATGGATCACCTTCCAAAGTGAAGTGAAAAGAATCCCAATACGGATCATCATGAAAAGGATCAAAGTAATAGAATCCTAATGAGGATTAGTGAAAATGAGTTCTCATAACTTAAGTAACCTGGTAAGAAAAGTTGTAAAAAAGTTCTACCAAGCATTGTATAAGGATGGTTGATCATTCCATGCTTGTGTGTGTGAGGTACACATTGAATAATTAAATCAACCAAAAACATGATAAAAAATCATTTGCATAAAAATATCAACCTGGTATGAGTTTAAGAGGACAAACATACCTTCAATCATCAAGTTCATAAACATGTCCATTGATGCGCATGTGTAATGTAAGATTGATATGATCCCAACAAAAGATATAATTCTCTTCATTATTAGTAATCATAATAAATTTCAAATTGTTTTAAAATCTTTAAAGTTTCTATCCAAATGTGGATATAAACTTTAGGGGGAGTAATTTAAAAATTTTTAGTAAGTCTATATTTTTGTTTATCAGCTTAAATTACTTTCAAAACAAAACAAAAAGAATTTAGGTGTTGTTGCAAAAAGTTATACCATAGTATCTCAGCTTTTGCAGATTCTTTTGAACATGACAAGTCCAAGATCAGTCAAGCAATGGGAAACTTATATCTCTTCTGATATACAAGTCAATCCAAGCAAGAATTGACAACCTCAACAGTCAATAACCTTATAAGAAAAATCAATCAAGGGCATCTCTTCATAACATGAAAAACCAAATCAGACACATTAACTTATGATTAAGTTCAAAGTTAATGTAGGTAAGTGCATTGGTTAATGCGGGTAAGTGCATTGGTTAATGTGGGTAACTCTTTATTTCCAAGTAAAACTAATGCAGACAAAGAGTGTACTCTACCGCATTAGTGTGTCACAAGTATACACAAAATTTTGAAGTGATAAAAATTATGTGGAACACAAATGTTCTACCGCATTTGTCAATGCGGATAAAATGTTTTTCAAGTGTCGAACCGCATTTGTCAATGCGGATGAACTTACACAAC
Source organism: Flaveria bidentis (assembly GCA_018326385.1). Lineage (NCBI taxonomy): Eukaryota > Viridiplantae > Streptophyta > Magnoliopsida > Asterales > Asteraceae > Flaveria > Flaveria bidentis. Next base: position 17,406 of record BJCM01206523.1, on the reverse strand, counting down.
CGCATTGGTTTAACTAATCCGCATTTTTGGATGTGTCTTCAATTCTCATATATTTTCAAATAAAAAGTGCTCTTCTAATAATGCAGATAACAGTAAAAGTGGATTTTATTCTTCCGCATTTGCTATAGTAAACAAATACTGATGAACTTTTTTCTTCCACATTTGCCGTAGTGCTCAAATGCGGATGGAAGAAAACTCAAAGTAATCTCCCGTATTTGCTACAGTGCTCAAATGTTGATGAATTTTGTACTTCCGCATTTAACAAATACACAAATGCGGATGGCTGAAAACAAAGTAACAAAACTTCCACAGTTGCTACAGTGTGTAAATATGGATGCCTTAAAATCTCAAGTTCAACACTTCCGCATTAAAAACAGTAAACAAATGCGGGTAGTCAAAGTCCAAATTTTTTCTTCCGCATTTGATATAATAAATAATTGCGGATGACCAAATGACTTAAAATTCCACTTCCACATTTGATACAATGTTTTTAAATTTTGACCGCATTTGCTCTGAAACTTTTAAAATTAAGTTAAGCCATTATTTGACTATTTAAAGGAATTTTAAAGAGTCATTTAATAATTTTCAAATCTAAGAGACTACATAGTAAGAGGAGCGCAAAAACACAGTAAACATTATTTGATCATCTTCAGCATCAACACTAACACATATGCCTCTTATGCAGAGTAAATGGCAAATCTTTCATGGAGCAGGCTCCATAATGTCAGTGGTTTTCTAAATCCTGATGTACCAGAAGCAGAGGGTCTCAGAGATATGATTAGATTCATCTCCACAACTAGGATAGCTTATGCTATCACTGTTAGACCCATAATCTATGAGAACTTCATAAGATCTTTCTGGAATTCAGCTAAAGTTATTGAAGAAGATGGTGTTAGAACTTTATCCGGAAGAATTGATCATGATCATACTCTGAGCATCACCAAAGATTCTGTAAGAAGATGCTTGCATTTTGGTGATGATGCTGATACACCACTAGAGCAGGATGAGGAAGACATAAACACCTTCTTTGCTGAGATAGGATATGAAGGGGGTTTTGAAGCTAAACAAATTGTATAAGGATTAGTTGATTTGCACTAGAGATTTCTAATCCACTACTTTTAGCACCGCTTATCCAAGAGAAAAACAGGGTGGAATGATATTCCAATCACCACTTCCTCAGCAATTTGTGCTCTCTGCACAAATAGACCATTCAACATGTTTGCCTATGTAGTTAATGGTCTGGTTTCAAATATACAAGAAGGGAGAAGATACAAGTTCTTGATGTATCTAAGATTCATCTAGTGTCTGATTAATGAAGCATTCCCACATCATGCTACTGAGGGACCAATGCTTGATATTCCTTATTATGATGCAAAATCATACAAGTACATTAAGAAGAGGGATCCCAGAAACTTTTATAGTGGAGCTCACTCACCTCTTCTTCCTTGGATGCTTCAACAGATTAATCTAGAAGAACAAGGAGAAGAACAAGCTGCTAATGAGTAAGCTGATGATGTTGATAGGCATAGGTTAGTGTTACCCAAAGATGGTGCAGGGGGTGATTCTCACACTAAGCCTAAAGTTCATGACCATGCATCTCCTTTTCTACCATCACCAATACCATCACAACAACCATCACCACAACCATCACCAAAACCACCACAACCATCACCACAACCATCACCAATATGACCACTTCAATACTCACCAAACTCACCACCCTATCCAGTACACACACATGATAACCCAACTGAGTATGGAGACTAAACTAGCACATCCAAAGCATCCAAATCATCTTCAGATGTGGAGGACCATCATGCTCAAATGCCTATAAGAAGGGTCACTTCTGAGACTGCTCCCTCAGAAAGTTTTGCTGAATCGTATGTAAATAGACCAAATGAAAAAGATGAGTTAATTTCTGAGCTCCTACAGAAAGTTGAAAGGATGGAAAGGATACTGAATAGGAGGGCTAGAATTATTGATGATAGGATTCTAGAGCTTGATGAAAAGGAGCTGGAGATAAAAGAGATTAAAGAAAACCATGAAGCTGAAATAAAGAAGAAAGAGAAAGAGATTGAAAACTTAAAAGCTGCACTCAACCATGCTAGAGAAGAAGTATATGGCCATGTTGATACACTTGCTATTCAAACTATAGCTATGGAAGAGCAAGAAGATATGATTCAAGAACAAGAAGAAATCATCTCCAATATCCAGAGTCAAGTTGATAGCCAAAATAAAAGAATCTTTGAACTTGAATTACTAATTGAAATACAAAGATGTGTTGATGCAAAAGAAAATAAAAGGAATGAAGAATCAAGTCTTGAGATGGTGGTTTATTCTGGGCAATCCGATGCAACTCAAACTGAGAATGCTGAATTTGAAGAATTAATCAGTGCTCTAGATAACTTTACTTCTGAAGAATTCACTATAGATGAGGATTTTTTGGATTTTTTTGTAGACCAGAGGACCAACACTGAACCCATTGTGGTCATTCCTCAATCTCCAGTTCCATTGGAGAAAGAGTTGAGCATGCAACTTGTACCTGCTGTGTCACTATCAGAAGAACAAAAATAAATGATCAGAGAGTTTTGTGAACAAGATAAAGAAAAGAAAGAAAAAGAGGTAGATGATCAAGATAAAGTACAAAAAGGGGCTGAAAAATTGCCTGAGGAGATAAAGATTGTTGAATCCTCTTCTGGTCCTCCACTTCAAACTTATACTAGGAAGAGGAAATACTTGTCCAAGAAAGCTAAGGAAAAAGACCCATGAATGAAGAAGAACCAGCAAAGAAAACCAAACCAGATGATACCAAAGCCTTGCTGCAATAGCAGATTTCCTGGAAGAACATGAAAAAGCTTAGGCACAATTGAAGAAACCAACTGTATTCAATGGTCTTGAAGAAGGAGAGATTGAGGGAGGATATATTGTTGATGAACCTATAGATGTTGATAGCCCTATGGTAAAAGAAAGTAGTGTGGATGAAATGGTATTAAAGGCTCAAACTGATGACCTGATGATAAAAGCAATGTTTTTGATCAATCACGAGTATGATCCAAATGAAGTCTTTAGTATGACATATGATGGCATGAAAGCAGAAGAAGAAAAGGTCAATAAACTGCCGGATCCAAACTTTGAAACTGAGTATGAAAGATCATCTTCTAGAAAGGTTCCTGTGCCTAAACTGTCATCCATGAAGAAATCAACCTCAACTGAGTATGAAAGATCATTTTCTAGAAAGGTTCCTGTGCCTAAACTATCATCCATGATGAAGTCAACCTCAACTTCTGAACCACTATTTCCTGATCCTTATAGCATGTCAGATAAGGAAATGAAGGATCATCTTTCAAGCTAAGGCTTCACAGAAAGGAAGCTTGGAAATATGAAAACAAACACATTAAGGGTTGAAACTCTCCAAATGATTAATGAAAAGAAAGATAGGCTCAAGTGGTTAGAAGAAGAAATCCTAAACAAGAAGCCAAGATCTAGAGTAATAGCTGAAGACATGTTGCTAAACCAAAAAGATCAAGAATTGTTCGCTCATGTACTTCATAAATACCGTGAATCGTTTGCAGAACCTTCTCAATTAAAACTACAAAAAGGGTTAACCACTACTGAGTTAATTAGAGGGGTGTCTACACCCAAAGGCAAAGTTGATCAGAAAATAATTGCATGGAAGTATGACAGCATATGGAACATGTTTATGGTGAAAATGATCTTCGGGCTGGTCTAATTCTTTTTAGAGTACACTGCTCTTGTAAATGCCCTAGAGATCCATGACATAAAAGAACTAGCTCAACTGGAACTGATCAATCACTCAGCTATGTTCAAGGGATATGAATTTGAAAACATAATTAAGATATTCAAAAGGATTGACAATTTCAATTCATTAAAAGCAATATGCCTGAGGAAGGATAAGTGATTTATTAATCCCCTTGATAAGAAGAAGACAATACATGCTAAAGAAGTTGTGTTCCCAGAGTTAAAAGAGAAACCAACAGAATCTCTAAAGAGAAAATTGGTGTCTGGTACTCATTCCTCTACACCTATCTCAAATGTGTACTATGATGAAAAAACTTAAATGAGATAGTGATTGAAAGAAAGTGGGGAGGAAAGGAGGGGGCTGAAATAAGACTATTTAATGGATATGAAGTAAGATTTCTTGATGAATCATACATCCACTACATATATACCAGACACTTAAGGGAAATTCACAATAAACTGGGAGAACAAGACATGCACTTCTTCCTAAAGTGCATCAAGTTGCTGAAATTGGCTTATGACCGTATCAATGCCAAGAGAGACAAAAGAAAGAAAAATAAGACTCCATTGCAACTTCGGAATATTGTTAAACTGGAGGTAGATGTGGGTGGGAGCTTACTAATTAACAGAGATGGTCTATCTACTATATCTATTTGGGAACCTATTTCTCTAAAGAAGTTACCAATAGAAGCCATCTACAATATGAACAAAATGAAGATACATGTGCTGAGTAGGGAAAGAATCTCAGAAGCAACAGATTTTTTCAACATGATTAAAGCCATTCTGGATCCAACAAAAGCAGCATTTTTGTTATCTCCACAAGACCCAGCAGAATCATCACAACCTCACTCACTACCCAAACATTGAAGAACATAGGCTGCATAATCCTTAGGGGGAGCATTGTTGGACCCTGAAAGGATCATGCATGCCAATTCAATAGATGAGTTGATGGTTGCTTTGCTGGACTCCCATAAGTCCAAGAAGAAATGCGGATGAAGATCCTGCATAAGAAAAAAACCAAGTATGGTCTTCCACATTTGTCAATGTGGAAGATATAAAACAAATACGGACAAGAATTTGTTCTTCCGCATTGACAAATGCGGAAGACAAAACAGTAATGCGGACAAGACTTTGTTCATCTGCATTTGCCAATGCGGATGACCAGACAAATGTGCATAAGTATTTGTTCATCCGCATTAAGCAATGCGGATGACCAACATACAAATGCAGATGATCAAGTGAAGAAAAGTTGATTATGTCAACTCAACCGCATTTGCCAATGCGGATTTACAAGCAAAGATGCGGATAAATACTTAGACTAGTTCTGATGTAATAGGTCAGGGGTAGTTTAGTCATTTTGTAAAAGGCATCTTGTCTGCCTATAAATAGAATATATAACCTCGTACATGAGGTGACGGCTGATAGACATAGAGAATTTTTGTTGTCTTTTATTCTTTGTAATCAATCAACTTCATTAATATATACAAAATCATTGATGAGTATATTTCTTGCATTAACTATTTATTGATTGCTTGTTTCCACCATTCAATCATTAACTCATTCACTATATTCGATCCTTAGTGAGAATCTCACTCTCACTTACCCAGTCAAAGGTGATGATGATGATGGTGATGATGAAGATGATGATAGTGATGATGACGAGGGCAGTGATGATAAAGAGACAAGGGAAAGGCAGTATGATGATGATGATGAAGAAGGAGATGCAGCTGCATCTACCTCAGCTCAGGGTCAAGAAAAACGCACCAAGAGAAATCAAGACCAAGGAGCCTCATCATCTGCCCCACCTTTTGACGCGCCTACTAGTCAGGGCAAAAGTAATGATTAGACATTTTTGTACTTGAAAAACTTTTGTAATTGAACATTGTATTAATATTATATAATTAATGTTTATGCATCTTTATCAAATGTTTGATTGTCTTGATTAATCACTAACAATTGTTGTGTTACATGTTTAAATCAAACAGATCAATCATCTCAGCAAGATGAGTATGATATTACTCCCATTCAGCAAATCAAATCTCAACTTACAATGATTCTTGATTTGCAAGGGATCATCAGAAGGTCAGTAAGCTATACTCCTAAAAAGGAGAAATCATTCATGACCTTATGGACGAACAGCTTGCTGAGATGTTCCGACTCAATCAGGACAAGATTGTCAAGGACGCTCCTACTTTTGAAGTTACCAGTGACTATGAGCTGAATGACATAGATGAAATCGAGATCGAGGACATCACGGCTGATCATTATCCAGAGTATGCTGACAGAGAGGGAAATGTAGTCCCCAATCTGGGTGATACTCTCGTCAGTGATACATTTTAAAACCTTCTTCAGATGGTGAAAGATTCCGAGAAATTTGAGGGTCAAGCCCAAGCATCAGACTCTAAGTTCAACATAAAAAAGGCTGAATGGGCGGCTTGTTTTGCAGAGATCCAAGCCTCACGCACTGCTCCAAAGCCGAGTGCCTACACTAAGCTCTACAAAGTGAAGAAGCATCTAAAGGTGTCAGGAAAGATTATAGCTTGGGCATATTTTAAGGATCCAAATGTCTATGCTGTCAAGAGAGAGAAGGGAATAGAGTACTTCAAATTCCCACATGATCTGAAGACTCTCCTTGGGTTTGAGCTCAACTAGCTGGCAAAACTGAAATTGCTATATGCTAATCCAAAGAAAATGCCAGGCTGGTTTAAGGCTGCATTGAAGAAAGAGTACCACACCAGGTGGGTTAACTTCATACCTCAACAACCGACAAGGTACATCAGATGGTCTGAAGTTGATTTCATTACTGAAAAGCCAAAGATAGTGTTGAAGTGGAGTCTACCATGCACAATGTCAAGAATTCCTCTAAGGGAAATGCCACAGGACTTCACTCCACACTTCAAGTGGTGGTACTATGATTGTAGAACAATTGAAGCTATTATAGTCTTGCAAAAAGAGAGCAAAATGGATACTATTTGAGTATTTGACCCAATGTGGCTGACTAACTTGTATGCTGATGATGTATACACATTGTACAAGTGGCCACTGTTTTATTATTCGCAAGACATTGTACAAGCCCTTCAGTTCCAAAATGTTATAAGAATCTGTTTCGCGTTTGAGATACACGCCGCAGTTAGAAGAGGTGAGAAGTATAAGAAGTTTGATGAGCTGATGAAGAATGCTAGACAATGATGTAAACTAGGTTCAAAGGGGGAGTTTATAGATACATGTGTACCTAGTTTAGGAGCTAAATGTAAAATGTCTTTCATGTCTTACGTATATGTAATGGAATGGGTAGGAGCTAAATGTAAGATGTGTTGTTGATGATTATAATGTTTAATATTTCATTGTTTATTGTGTGATAACACATATTGAACTTACTATATAGGTTTGTGGTTGTGTACATAGTTCTTAGTCAATAATGGTTGAGAAATGCATTTAAACTTAATCGTGTGAAGTTCTCATGCGAATAGACCATGCTAATGGACCATACGCATGAATTCTTCATGCTAATGGACCAGTCGCATGACTGAACCAGGAGACTGGATCAGTTGCATGATTGTGACATAAGATTGACTCAGTCGTATGACTGAACCTTCAATCGTGCGGATGGATCAACCTCATGCTTTATTCGCATGACTGAACCATGCTAATGGTTCAGTCATACAAATGGAAAACCCTAACCTATAAATACCACTTAATTCATGAAAAACATGACAATTCAAATACCTACGTACATAATCGTAACCTAGTCGTCTAGAGACTCAAGAAAACTTGTTCCAAGTTCATAGATCGCAGTTAATCATCTTACAATCATTCTTAAAGTTTTGATTCATTCTTAGATCAATTATACTTGCGTTCTCACTGATTGGATCGCCAATCAAATAGGATTCCCTACTATTTGGTTTGATATACACGTAAATCAGTTAGTACTCCATACCTAAACGGTCCTAACAAAAACTGGTAGAATGATTGGTCAAGGGGAGCTCTCTAATGGATCCCTTACTCTGGAGAAAGTAAATTTTGTGCAAAATTTCACCTTCAATCTTTTGATGGTCTCTCAAATATGTGATAAAGACATCCTAATTCTTTTTCTCTCCAATGAATGTCTATTTTTGAAACCTGAGCTTACTATTCCTGAGGAGATGGTGCTCATGCGAGCTCTGAGAAAGAATGATACATATCTTCTTGACATGGGATCTAAAGAACCAATGTCCACAGTCACCTGCCTTCTATCTAAAGTCGCCACCTCTAATCTTTCTTGTGGCATCACAGATTGGGCCATGTTAATTTTAAGAATATTAGCAAGTTAGTTAAAAACAATCTTCTTAGCGGATTGCTACGAAAAGACTTTTCTGTTGTTGAGAAATGCATGGCATATGCCAAAGGAAAACAACATAAGAAACCTCATAAACCAAAACTTGAAATAGCATTTCTAATCCCCTCGAGTTGTTGCATACTGATTTGTTTGCCCTGATTAGCGTTAAATCCATTGCTAGGAAATATGTTCTCCTTGTTGTTATAGATGACTTCTCAAGGTATTCATGGGTGAGATTTCTATCCAATAAAGGAGAAGATGCAAAAGAGCTACAAAAGTTAATTCTTTCAATTGAAGTGATAAGCAAGAGGAAGGTAATGTCTATTCAAAGTGACAACAGTACCAAGTTTAGAAATCACATCTTTGATTCCTTCTGTGCAAGTAAAGGAATTTTGAGACAGTTTAGTGCCGCTAGATCATCTCGTACTATAAAAGGAAGAATCACATCCTTATTGAAGCTGCTCGTACTATATTGATTTAGTTAGCTTTACCAATCATTTTATTGGCTGATGTGGTGAATTGTGCTTCCTATGTTCTGAACCGGGTGTTGATTGTAAAAGACAAAATGAAGACTCCTTATGAACTATTTCATAAAAGGATGCATTGATTGATTTTTTTCGTCAATTTGGATTCTCGTGTACCTTAATCAACACCAAGGCACAAAAGTCAAAATTTGGGGTTGTATCAGACGAGTGTTACTTTGTTGGTTATTCATCTTCTTAGGAAGCTTATCGGGTGTATAACAAGAAAACACATATTATGCAGGAATCATTTAATGTTGATTGGTAAGAATCTAATTCTTCTTTTGTTCAGAATGAGCCTGAGTGGTTCTTTGATTCTAAAACTATCTTCAACTCATTAAGTCTTCCAATTTTTGATGATGATGTGTCCTTCTCCAATGTCCGAATAAACATTATTCCTCCGGATCCATTACCTTATGTCCCTCCTTTTCCTCAAGCCACTCCCAATTTATCACTTAACAATGAAACATTAGTTGACATTCCATCTTATTCTTCATCATTTGACATTCCACCTACAGTTGTTTCAGTATCCCTTCCCTCAATACCAAGTTCTACCTAAACTCAAACTTTTTCATCGTCCTTAGTTGTTGAACCTATTCGATCATCTTCTTCTCCATTATCTACATCACCTCAATCTAATCCATTTCCCTTAACCACTAATTTAAAACATTTAAAGATCACCCTCATGATAACATCATTGGATCAATCAATGATGGTGTTAGAATGCAGAGTCAATCTGGTTTGATATACGTGTGTTTGTTCTTTTGTTTTATATCCCAAATTGTTCCACAGAATGTTCATGCAGCTCTTCAGGATCCTGGTTCGGTCGAGTCAATGAAATTGGAGCTATAACAGTTAATGAAACTCAAGGTGTGGACGTTGATTGATCTTCCACCAAATAAATGCCTAATAATCACGAAATGGGTATTCAAGAACAAACCCGATGATTGTGGTATAAAAAGAAGGCATTTAAGATGTCCTTAAATGGGATCTATGGAGGTTGGTTGAGAACCCTTGATAGATTATCATATCAATGAGCAAGCCAAAATGTTGAAGGAGGAGATTAAACAAGGACAAAACGACAATTTTAAGTCCATTGGATAGATATAGGTAGAGAGGAGAAGGTCCAAAAAGGACATAGACTGGGAGAAAGTAAAGGGGAGAATAGCGCTAAGGGTGAAGACCCCAAAGACTGAGATTAGAGTAAGACTACCTGATCCCCTCCCATAAAGGCTTGAGAAGATTGAAAAATGGTTTTATGATGACAACATGGGGGATGCGGTGATTCGGGTAAAGGATGGAGCCAAAATGAAACTTTTTGATCCTATGGAAGTATTTTTGTTTTGTGATGAACATCTAGTGGTGCTATGTGAAAACCTCATAAAGGTTCAGGCAGGGGTAGAGATAAGGAAATAGGGAAGCCTATTTATGGAGGTTGCCAACAAATCCCGAGGGGTTAGGGCTGAAGTGAGAGAATTAGCTGAGATGATTTGAGAGGCGGATGAGGTAAGACTGGATGTGCAGGATTTGACTAGATAGTTTGAAAGAGAAGTGAACATGGTGAAGAAGTGATTGCAGCAGGAGCCAAAACCGACAACAAATCAAAGGCTAAAGAAGGTATTGGAGTTGTAGCGCCAAATAAAGAATGTCAAAATTCTGAGATCCAACCTAGGGGGAGTATTGAAGATCAAGAATAGGTTGGACTCATTATAGATTATTTTTTTATATTTAATTGTAATAGGTTATATGTTAGATTACTTTTGTAAGTATGTTAGTTATTTGAGTTTTGCTGCCTAGCGAAACTATAAGCAAAACTATAGTTTCGCTCATAGTCAGCTGTCAGTTTCACCCTGTGAAACTGTGTTTCTCAGCCGGGTGAAACTAGACTTGGGCATGATAGTTTCGCTGACAGCGAAAGTGTCAGAAAAACTATCAACTCTATATGTAGAATTTGTTTCTTTCATTGTAGTAACCTGGCAAAACCCTAATTCGTCTGATCCTTGTTGGAAGTGTATATCTAAGCTGGAATTTCACTGAAATTTTATTGAGCTTTGTTCTATTCATTGTATTGGATTTGATTTATCTACTTTTGATTACTTTTCGTCTATTCACCTTCATCAAATGTTTCTATTGTATTTTTGTTAGTGATATTAAACGATTCATTCAATCAATTGTATTATGATTAGATCAGTTTGGAGAAACAATTATATACTCTGTAAGTTGTAGCTTGAAAAGAGTATCAAATAAACTATCCAAAATCTAATTTTTAATCAAATTTCTCTACATGATCCTTGGTACTCAAGATGGTGCAAGGATATCCAAATGACTTGACAAAACCAACGAAAGGTTTCCTCTTGTGTCAAAGTTCATAAGGAGTCTTACCATGAGTCTTGACCACTAAAATTTTGTTTTGCAGACAACAAGAAGTGTTCACTGCATCTTCTTAGAAGGTGATAGGTGGTTTATAGTTAGACAAAATATTTCTTGTAGCTTCAATTGGTGTCGGTTTCTCCTCTTAGAGACACCATTTTGTTGAGGAGACCTAGGAGCACTATATTGTTTTGAAATACCCTTTTCATGACAAAATATATCAAGTATTTGGTATTTTAAATCTTTTCCCTAATCATGTCTTGTGATCTTGAAATTATGATCATATTGATTCTTAATCTTAAGATAAAGCTCTTCAAGATCTTAGGAATCTCATCCATAGTTCTAAGAAAGAAGACCCATGCGAATCTTGTAAAGTCATCTGTGATCACTAAACAATATGTGGTCTTTCCTAGACTCATTACACTAGTGGGACCAAATAGATCCATATGTAACAAGTATACGGGTGTAGTGATGGAATTTATTTCCTTTGGCTTGTGAGATACCTTGTGTTGCTTCCTTTTTAGGTATGTAACACAATGGTCATTACTTGTAAACTTTTTTTGCCATTCCAGTTACCAAATTATTTTTATTTAAATTTTTTCATGTTTTTAAAGTTTACATGGCATATTTTTTATCCTAGAGGAAAGACTCAATGCTATTTAATTTAGATAGAAAGCATGAAACATCTTTTGAATGAGATACTTCTTGCAAGTCTATCTTGTACATGTTCCTTTTCATGGGGGTTCTAAGCATGATATGCTATTGAAGAATGACCACCCTAGGCTTGAGAACAATGCACTCGTGCTTAGTAAAAAGCATGTTATGTCTCTAATAACAAAACTGAGATACACTTTGTATCCAAGTTCCATGACAAAGTTTTCCATCTCAATGTTGGGCTTACCATTTATGACCTTGCCCCTTCTGGTAATGTGACCTCTAGTATCTCCTCCAAAAGCAATTGGCCCTCCATCAATTCTCTCAAAATTTTGGAATAAAGAGCTATTGCCTATCATGTGCCTAGAACAACTACTGTTAATGATCCATAGATTCCTATGTGCCTTAAGTTGTTCCTGTACAAAAAGATGGTTAGTTGCATTTGAAAACCCAAACCTTATTAGTCTTGGGCTCATCAAAAGAAGTTAAAGACAAATGCAATAGTTTTTTATCCAATTGTCAGGTTTGGAAGATCATTTGTGATGTTGATGAAAAACTTTCAGTCACATGGTCTTTCTTTGTCTTCCACACCACCTTTGGAAGCTTAGACTTGACTTTCAATACTTTAAAAGTTTTGATAACTTAGGAAGTTTTGGAAACTGGACCTTTGAAAGATCTTGCTAACACTACATCTGGCTTCACTACTTCGGAAATATTCCTTTCTTCTGAGACCAACTTTTCTTCCGAAGGAAACTTTTCACTTTTCTTATTTTTCATTTTGGAGCTTCCGAAAGGAAAATATCTTTCTTTCGAAGCTTGCATCTTCTTTAACTTCTCAGAAGTTTCTTTCTTGGTCAAAATGATAATTCTTTTGGATTGTAGAGGCAATCCTTTGCTAGATGAGAAGTACTACCACACATGACACAATCCATTTTTTTCTTTTTGATAGTCTTCCTTTAAGAACAAGGTTGAACTTGATCACTTTTCTTCTCTATCTTCATCTTTGCAAATGATGTAGCAATTCTTTTAGGATGAGATATGCCTTTGGAGTTGGATGGTTCAAGTTATGTAGTAGTGGTACACAACTGATCATCCTTCTTCATCATGCTAGATGATTGGACAAGAACTAGAACTCTTGGTACTAGAGTTCATGTTTGAGTCTTCAGCCTTAACCACCTCAAAATCTGTAGAGATAAATATTTGTTTCTACATAGATTTAAAGCTAGCCTTCATCTATTGAGCCTTATGGGACTTCCACTTGGCTTTTCTCATTATTTTTCCTTCCAGACATGGTTATCCTAACTCTTTTTCTCTCCTTATTAGAATAGTGAACCTTCTTAGGATGCTCTTCTTCACTCTTGTCAGAGTCATCCTTCACTATCTTCTCTTCATTCTCTTCATTTATGGGGTGTATAAAGGAAAGCTCAACTTCACATGTTCCACATCTTGGAGATCTTACAGACAATATTGTTTGTGGAGGAGCTATCATAGTAGATCCTGGTCCCTGTTTATTCTAATAACAAACTTTTGCATGCAACGATGAGGATATTATGTTCTAGAAGGTCTCTTCTTCAAGAATACTTTTTTCTGCCTTGGCTTTGCTGATCATAAGCTCAACCTAGCATTCTGTTAACTTAGTTATAAGATCTTTTATCTGAGTTTATTAGTTGGTGTGTTCATATTTAAGAGTTGAAATTGTATTCTCTAAATCTTCTATTTTATGTTTGTAAGCACTTTTGCAAGTAGATTTTAAAATATTTAAAGACTCAAAATCAGATCTCATCTCGAAGTTATGGGACAAATATCTGTTAAGTTTAGCAATGTATTCAGGTGTACAAAGATGTTTCAATACCTTGGCTTCATCATGGTTTGCCATTACTACTTGATATGGAGATGCGTCTTCTACCTGAAAGCCCTAGTGGAAGCCTTGTTCTTCAATAACAATTGTAGCTTGCTGCTTTGGCTTACTAACCTAGTTGGCTTTGTTAGTGTAGTTTGTTTTGGTTTGTGCTTGGCCACCATTTGTCCTTGGTACCTTGCGCTCTCTAGCAAAGTGTTCCATTTGGTTACATTTGTAACACTTCACCTTGTGGTTTTCCAACCCAAACATTTCACTAGCCACACTACTAGGAAACTTCCTCCCTATCCTCTTGTAGAACTTCTTGTCTCTATGAGTGAGAAGAGTCATTTGCTGAACTATCTCCATATCCTCTAGATCAACTAGATGGATACAATTAAGATCTTCAAGGGTGTAAAGAAAGCTGCATGTGCTTTTATCAGCAGACACAAAGGGTTATGAAGAGCTCGTCTCTTGGAATGGACATCCTTGGGTGTAGCTTTCTCTTGGTCTCTCTGGGAAGTTGATGAAAGGACCCTTTTGTGAGATGTCAGGATAGCAGATAAGATGATGTTATGGTTCTCTACAATCCCTTTCAATCACATGAAGGGTTGAACTCTGTTGATTACTAGAATTACTAGATGGATTTTGTATATTCATCTCCATCTAGTATCCACTAAGAATACCATACAACTCTGTAAGGGTGAGAGTTTTAAGGTTCTGAGTTCTATTGATTACAACAAAATAATATGTCCATTGTCTAGGAAGAGAGGACATGAACTTCCTTATAATGTCTCTATTTTCAAAAGTTACACCAACATCCATTAGAATGTCCATAATCTCAACATACGTGAAGTATTATGAGTCATGGTTTCACCTTCCTTGTAGGTGAAGTTCTCAAATTGTTACTTCAAGAGGTCCTTCTAGTCCTCCTTTGCTTTATTGGACCCCCCATACATGAGCTTCAATAAATCTCATAGTTGCTTAGCAATTTTGCACTTCTTGAAGCCCCTCTATATGGAGTTAGGAAGAGTAGTTTGAAGGGTAGTAATGGCTTTCTGATCTATGTCAATTCTCTCCTGTCTTCTTCAAAAAAGTAAGCAACCTCCTTTGGTATCATACCACCCCCAACAGCAGCTGAAGAGGTGTTTGGTATTTAAGGTCCAGAGACAACAGACTCCCATATCCTAGAGTCTTGAGACTTGATGAAGCCTTCTATTATTTGGCACCAAGTATCAAAGTCTTCAGGAGTGATCAGTGGGGACTTTGTCATGGTTTTGGTTTCCATATCAGCCTTTGTGAGACTGCCATTTGAGATGTTAAGTATTTTTTAAGACTGAAGGATCTAAGATGGTGAGATCTTACAATCAAGAGCATGGAAAGCTCTGATACCAATTGTGGGACTGTTTAAGGGATGTCAACACAATCAGTCTCATAATGAGAATAGTTTTAGATCACTTAACAAATCACATAGGAAACCAAGACTTATATTATGATACGAAGACAAGAAAACAAGAGACGAAAAATTAAGAACAAAAATACATAGTAATAGTTTTTGAGAATGTTGTATATTACTCTCAAGTTCTTTCACAAGTGTTACAAAAGCATAAAAGATGATATAAGAACCTACGATACTTTATACTACATCCTACAACTGGTCATATTTTGAAGGCCAGCTGGAAAAACTAATCTAGACAACAAGATCAATGTAAAGTCAAAAGGCAGGTTTTGCCTTTTAACTAGTGACTATGACATGTCATAGCTCACATCTTCATATATTACAAAAAGGACAGAAGTACATAAAGTAGAAAGTTACAGACTCAAGACCTCAATGTACAGTTGAAAAAAGAATGGACATTTTACCAGCTTATATAAGTTAGTGAGTCTTCAAAGTTACAAGGAAAAGTTGGTTAGCTTTATGTAAAAGTACATTAAAGAAAACATGTTCTTCAAAGTCTTTGGATTGGCTTTGGAAAACTTTTTCTTTTAAGCTTAAAAAGATTTCACTTTTAGCTTCAGAAGATATTAGTCTTGGCTTCGGAAGAATTCATACTAAGAATATTTTCTTTTGTAGAGTATGAAACTTCCGAAGCAACTTCTATTAAGTACCAAGTGCATGCATGCAGGAATCACTTGGGTTGTTTCTGATGCATCAGCCTTTCTATAAACCTTACACATAAGTTACAAAAATACCTTCAACTTTCTCCTTAATATACTACTTGGTTAGCATTCATGTGCCATTTATCATTTTAATATCCACAACTAGATTCTTCTCCCTAATAATTATCTCACTTTGTACCATTTGATTGTGTTCAATTACGATGAATGTGAAGAACAAGTTCTTCAAATGGTCAAAGAATGGAAGGATTAACTTAGTCAAGAGATGTGCAATATTATTGATTTTGTTAAGGAAGGGTGAAGTTGTAAATGAACTAGAGGTGGCAAAATGGGTGGGTTGGATTGGGTTGGTTGTTAAGTTAGGATGGATTTAGGTCTGAATGGGTTTGGGTTAAGATAGATCATTTAGAAAAAAAGGTCAGGATGGGTTTGGGTTAGGATAGGTTCGGGTCAGGATGGGTTGGGTCAAAATGGATCATTTTTTTAAAAAGCCAATACTATTTTTCTAGTTTTCTACAATCCAACAACGCATATAGACAGATACTTATACAGGCTCAAAAAGATACATATACGACTTCATCTATAAAAGGTGGTCCCTTCAATAAAGTGACGATGATGGTGCGATAATGAAGCTGAGCCCCGACTGTAGGTGTGGTGGTGATGAGCGATGAAACTCAACGAATGTGGAGTCTGATGTGGAGCTCGACCGTAGGTGCGGTGATGGTGTGATGGTGGTGCACGATGAAACTTGACAGAGGTGGGAGGGTGTACATGTGGTGTACCGGTGGTGGTGCGGTGGACCGGTGGTGGTGTGGTGGTGGTTTGATGGTGGTATGGTGGTGGTTTGATGGTGTTACGGTGGTGGTGCGCGATGAAACTCGAGCAAGGTGACTAATTTGAATGAAAGAACCTTGACTTATTGTGACTTGAAGCTCTAATTTTAAAATCCCTTCTTGACCTATGTTTATTTTTTTTCAAATAAGTTTTCAACACATCTTGACCCCCTTGTGTTTGTTATTCAATTCATTCTAACCCATCTCTATTTTTAAAACACCCATTATAACCCAAAATTATATTCATGGACTTCTTTTGCCACCTATAAAATGAACTAATGCTATTTGTTGTTCGAGATGATGTATTTAGTGGTTATGTTTTTGTTCATACACTAGGTAATGTTGAATAGTTATACTTGCTTCGTATATCCTAATTGAAAGTTATTAGATGGGCCTAAATGTCTACTGCAATTCGCCCCCATATCTGTCGTTATTGTTAGAAAGGTTCGGAGTCTTATTTCTATCTCATAATAAAAGGATTCTATTTTGAAATTGTTATTGAGAAATCCTTAAGGAAAACATTTAAATATAAAACTGAAATTTTGACCAAGTTAAACAAGTATTTGTGCCTCTGAGAAACTTTGACTTCGTTAAACCTTTACCACTCTTGTATGTTTGAGTTTTACAATTTTGCCAATGTTACGATTAAGAAAACTATGTACAATATATGCAACATAGCATGAAATAATTACATACTATCAGAAAACGACCTATCGCATTTTAAATTGTTGTCGCCGCCGCATCGCAGGGGTCTTCCACTAGTGTGTGTGCATATATATATATATATGATGGGTTTGTAGGGATCAAAATCAAAGTTGTTTAACCATTTAAACATGAAAACGCAGCGGATAAAAGCCCTAAAGTTATGATTCATAATCTGAAAATTTAAGGTTCTTTTCTTTGTAATAACAAACCCAAGAGCAAAGGATCAATCATATGTGTTTGAACAAGCTACCAACAAGACATAACAACCAAAATAGAACAAGCAAACTACCTTTC